>PVJX010018973.1:0-35616 GCA_004027295.1 Dolichotis patagonum
TACCTTAAAATCAGGCACAAGACAAGGATGTCCATTATCACCACTGCTATTCAACATAGTACTGGAAATACTAGCCAGAGCAATAAGACAGGAAAGAGAAATAAAAGGAGTAAAGATAGGAAAAGAGGAAGTTAAATTATCATTATTTGCAGATGACATGATACTTTACATAGAAGACTCCCAAAACTCTATTGAAAGATTCTTAGATATAATTAAAAAATTCAGCAAGGTAGCCAGATACAAAGTCAATACACAAAAATCAATAGCATTTCTATATACTAACAACAAAAGTACTGAGAGAGCAATAAGAGAAACTACACCCTTTACACTAGCATCCAAAAAAATGTAATACTTAGTAATTAATCTCACAAAAGTAGTAAAATAGCTATACAGTGAAAAAGGAAATAGAAGAGGACCTCAGAAAATGGAAAGACATCCCCTCTTCATGGATAGGAAAAACAAACATTGTGAAAATGACCATTCTCCCAAAATTACTATACAGATTCAAAGCAATCCCAATGAATATACCACTAACATACCTGATAGATCTAGAGAAATCACTCCTAAAATTCATCTGGAGCCAGAAGAGACCTAGAATAGCAAAGGCAATTCTAAGCAACAAAGGCAAGGCAGGAGGCATCACAATCCCTGACTTGAAATTGTACTACAAAGCTACAGTGATAAAGTCAGTATGGTACTGGAATAGAAACAGACCCAAGGATCAGTGGAATAGATTGGAAGATACAACACAACCACAACCTCACTCAACCACCTTATCTTTGATAAAGGGGCCAAACATGCTTGCTGGAAGAATGACAGTCTCCTTAACAAATGGTGCTGGAAAAATTGGCTGTCCATATGCAGAAGACTAAAACTAGACCCATGTCTATCACCATACACTAAACTAGAATTTAAATGGATCAAAGATCTAAATATTAAAGCAGAAACACTAAGACTTGTGGAAGACAAAGTAGGTAAAAACCTCAAACATATAGGGGTAGGAAGAGAATTCATGAACTAGAACCAAAGTACATGGGAAGTACTTCCCAGAATCAACAACTGGGACCAAATCTTATTAAAGAGTTTCTGCATGTCAAAAGAGGTTTCCATCAGAGTGAAAAGGATGCGCACAAATTGGGAAAAAATCTTCATGGACAGCGCCTCAGACAAAGCACTTCTGCCTAGGACTTATAAAGAATTAAAAAAAACAGACCCTCGAAATTCAAAGACCCAATCCAAAAATGGGCATCTGAAATGAATACACAGTTCTCAGATGAAGAAATACGAATGGCAAATAAATACATGAAAAAATGCTCATCATCATTAGTCATGAGAGAAATGCAAATTAAAGCCACACTAAGATTCCATCTCACTCCAGAAAGAATGACAAGCATAAAAAAACTACCAGCAACAAATTCTGGAGAGGCTGTGGGGAAAAAGGAACTCTTCTACACTGTTGGTGGGAGTGTAGACTGGTGCAACCACTGTGGAGGTCAATCTGGAGATTCCTCAAAAGCTGGGTTTGGAAGTCCCATTTGACCCAGCTATTCTGCTTCTAGGCATATTCCCAGAAGAACTGAAAACATCATACCACAGTGATATATGTGCACCCATGTTTATAGCAGCACAATTTGTAATAGTCAGATCTTGGAAACAACCTAAGTGCCCATCAACTGAAGAATGGATAAAAAAGTTGTGGCATTTTTATACAATAGGGTACTACTCAGCTATAAAGAATGATCACATCGAGATACTTATAAATAAATGGACATGTCTTGAGACCATTCTCCTAAGCGAAATAAACCAAACTCACAAGGGTAAATACCAGCCTCCCTAGTATGAGAGTTCATAAGAGTATATAAGACTTTATGGTAAGCATGAGTGCCCATCTCATAGCTTTGAAGTCTTTGAAAGTTTTCAATCATCAGTTGGAATGATTTTATCCTGTTTTGTTTGACTATATCATATGTGATGATATGAACTGCTGTTTTGAAGAAAACAAAGCATTATGACAGCTCTTGCTGATTTAATATCATCCTCCTTAGAAGTTCTACCATGCTTCTTTTGTTCTACTACTGTTGGTTCTATCTATCACATTGTGTCTCATTGGAATTTGAATATGTGTGGTAGTTTAAAGAAAAATTTTTTTTATTGAAAATGAGATATTATAGTACCCATTGAACATTTTCTGTTATTCGGTTCAGAAAGCCCCGTAATTCTTTCACTCTATGCATGGCTTTATACTATTGTGTTATGTTTGATATTATTGTATTTGAAACTATGCTCAACTATAGCAGAGTAAGATATATGTTGTTAGCTACTGTTGATGTCCAGTTGACCTAATGTAAAGTACTGTGTTGCCTATGTTGTCCTGTTCTGATATGCTCTGTACTGCCCCCTTTTGTTTTATTCTCTTTCAAATAAAAAAAAATTAAAAAAAACAAGCAACCAGGAAATAATTAAACAACATCCTCCATCTAGTTCCTCCTTCCATTTCAAAAATTATTTTGACTGTATATGAAATTGTTTTAGAAAAGAAAACTGTGAACACTGCAAAATGTGTATAATTATTACATTTTGGTAATCAATATTAAAAATGATACAATTTCTAAATTTTCAAGTGTTGAAAAATTATTACTAAGAGAGAAGTAGATTGACCATGAATTGATGAAAATTCTGCAGAATTCACAGCAAGCATTGGGTCAGTTTTAACAAAACAGTGTGTTGGCAGTGTAATGAAAATCTCAGAGAAACAGAAGTTAGAATAAAGAAGACAAATGAAGAATCACAAATCATATGAATAAAAATATAAGTTATTCAAAAACACAAATATGAAGCCAAAATTTTGGTCATTTGATTGAACAAGTAACTGCTCTCTTATTAAACATTGAATACATTGTAATATGGTAGATAAAATTATTTATGTTTACATTAATGCTAAATTCTAAATACTCAGGTGTAACTATTGCTAGAAAAATATTGTGAGTAATAATTTATGTATATTAAATACAAACCAAGAGAAACATTTGTCAATACAAATGTCACATTAGAAAATGAAATTTAAACAAGATACATAGAAAGATGTTAACAATCATTGCTATGAAATTTCCCTGTAGTACTCTACAGAATTTTCCTGAATTTAACACATAAACTCAGGTCATTGTCATTTTAAATGCAAGAGGATTTGGTATCATAAATACTAACAGGAATTTATGAGAAAGGAAATACCAAACCAAATATCAAACTAAAGTTGAATCTGCATATTTAAAAGACACTAATTCTTAAAGAGGAAAAAACATAATGGGATATATTGAAGAATTGTGAAATTTAATGATCTGAAAGAAATTTACCTTAATAAAAAAGATTGAAAAGGACAAGTGGAACACAAGCTAAAATTAAGTACAATAGTTACACACAAATAAAAATATTTATGGCAAAATTTATAGAACAAGAATTTTCCAGATAATATGCAAAGTCAAAAGGTGATTTTTGCAGTTGTTTTCAACATTAAGACTATTATAGCAGAAAATGAGTCAGTTGTTTACTGATGTAGATTCCATGTTTTAATCTAATAAATAACCCATCCAATGTTAAATATTTGCACTATACTTTAGAAGCTCTGTACTGCAGAAATGACTTTTTTAAAACTAGGGTTTCTTATTTACCAGAATGCATTTTATCTCTGAAGTGACGTAGAGAATTTTTCTCTGTTTGTAACAAAATAATGTAGCACTTAGGGACAAAGATGCAGCCCAGAAGCCCTGCTCCAGAGGCCAAGATGGAGAAGACCTCCATGGCCACCATGGTTTTCCCTTTGCTACTGTGGTACACAGGGAGGAATGTGACCCACACACTGCAGAACACCAGCATGCTGAATGTCAGGAACTTGGCTTCATTGAAGGTGTCAGGCAGGTTCCTGACCAGGAAAGCCAGAGTAAAGCTGAGCAGGGCCAAAGAGCCCAGGTATCCCAGGACACAGTAGAAGGCAGTGAGGGAGCCCTTGTTGCACACGATGATGATGTGGCCATGTTCGGACTGTGTGTCTGTGTCAATGTGGGGTGGATTTGTCCCCATCCAGATACCACAGAGAGTGAGTTGGACCATGGTGCAGATGGGGATGATGTAGTTTGGTGCCCCTGATACCAGAAGCTGCCTCATCCTTCTGCCTGGAGTAGTGATCTTAAAGGCCAGAACCACAGTAATGGTTTTGGCCAAGACAGTGGAAACAGCCACAGTGAAGACAACTGCAAATGTGGTCTGCTGGAGGATGCAGGTCGCTGTGTTGGGACGGCCAATGAAGAGCAAGGCACAGAGGAAACAGAAAGTGAGGGAGATGAGCAGGGTGTAACTGAGAGCCCGGTTATTTGCCTTGACAATGGGAGTGTCTTGGTTTTTCACAAAGAGCCCAAGGACAGCCGTTGTGAGGACAGTGAGACTCAGGGCTGTGCCAGCCAGCATCTTCCCCATGAGGTCTTCATGAGCCAGGAAAGTCACAGATTTTTGGAGGCAGTAGTCTTGCTGTATTGTGGCATATTGGTCATCAGGACACTTCATGCACTGCTCCATATCTACTGAGACAGTCAAATGATCATTAGCTGAAGTTCATTAATTCTCTCCCATTCACAGCATTTCATAGGGCTTCCTAAGAAAAATTGTGTTATTTTGTTTCTGTTTCATGTTTATTTTTCATTTAAAAGAATCTGCTTCCAATTTCTAGACAAGAATCTTTAATTGAAGACCTTTGTACTGAGTTACATCAACTCTCCTTTCAAAAATTTTTACATTTTGAAATAATCTTAAGTACAGCATTTCCCAGGCTACACTCAAGTTTGTGATTCTTTTGCCTCATTCTCCTGGAGAGCCTGGATTCCAGATATGCATCAACATGCCCAGCTTTTCATTTGATCTTCTAGACACTGAGTAAAGGGATGTTATATTTATAGTATTTCCCAATCAATCCTTCCCTTTACAGTTCTATATTTTCACAGATCAATAAAGTATATGTATATCTATAGCTAACCTCTGTAAATTCATGCTTCATAGATTTGTTCAGTCAATAACCACTTGAGAAACCCAAATAATTTACCATGTTCTAGAACTACAATGAGATTAACACACCATCCAGTAGGATATGTTTTCCCACTCTATGAAAGTTTGAGGCTTTCTTGAAAAATAACATTGCAGGTTGTATAACAATTACATAGTATATGTAGAACAAATTGTGAAATGCTAACATTCTCCCATTGTTGACCATTTCCATCCATGAACATGCTTTCTTCAATTATGTCAGGTTTAGTATTAGAAATAATTTTGGACTTACTTTTCCAGAAAACTGCTCTGTACTTTCAGAACACTTATTTGTTTTATATCACTAATACTTTAATACTTCTTAAGGGTGCATTTGTGTAATATCATCTTTGAATTATTAATGACTTACTTACAGAAATAGATTACTTATCACTTTATGTTCCACCACCATATATTCAATTATTAATTTTGTGTACTTTGTATTTACAAATCAACACTGCCTAAAATTATCCCAGATGTATTCTTCTTTGCCATCCTTAATTGCTTTCATATATTTTTCTGAGTGTTTTATATCAGCAAGGATGTGTAGCATATCTGGTAGAAGGAGTCACAAGGAGTATTCTACTGTGACATTTGCTTTCAAAATTTAACTGCAAAATGTGTGCTTTACTTTAGGGTTGTATAAATGTGATTTATACTCTGTATGCAGTTTCTTGCTATCCTTAATTTATTAAGTGTTGCTTTTGTTTATTTATAAATCATGGAAAATGATTTCAATGTTATTATATTTTCTTCATTCATTGATAGCATTTTTATTTTTTATAGACATAGACCACTAAATTATGTTTAATAGACTGAATTTGGTCATGGATTCTCTATTTAGAATCTGTGTCAATTTGGAATAGAATATGCCAATTTAGTTCTCAAAGGAAAGTGGTCTGTAAACTTAGCTACTTGCCATGACATTGTCAGCTGTTGATAACATGGTATAGCCTTTCTCGCTCTTTTAAGAAATATTAATGTATACATGTTTTCAGTACATAATAAGTCCATTCACTGCATGGAATTGGTATATGTACATAATGCATCATAATTCTTTTTTTCCTTCTTTACTCTCCTTTTACTGTGTCAGTTTCTAGTTCATTTATTTATCTTGTAAATCCTTATATATTTTATTGCTATATATAAAGCTATGCACAAGACTTTTAGGATCAACGACATATCAAAACTATAAGACAACTATTGTAAGCCAGCACTTTTTGATAAACTGTCCAGGCTGGATTACAATAACTTTGTCTCCCTTTCATTTTTCCTCTTCATGACCTTTCATTATGTTTTTACATGTTGAGTTTTTCAAATGAGAGAGATGCAATATTTCCACTCATGTGTCAGATGTACTTCACTTTATATTATGGTCTCAAGGTCCATCAGATTTCCTACAAATGAGTCAAGTTTATCCTTCTCTATGACAGTGTAGTAGTCTGTAGAACTCTTAGGTTGTAGATATCCTCCTAACATAAATGCTTGTGCTCCTTTTACTTTCTCTGAGGGAGTTTAAGTAAATCAGCATTAGCATGCTGCTAAGTATGGAAATTTCACCAGTGGTACATTTTTTTCAGTTTTGAATCCTCTTTGCATTTATTTTTATTATATTTTATTAATGCATATTAACTTTACAAAATAGGATTCATTGTAATATTTCCTACATATATAATATATATATATATTTTTCCAGCCTTTCCTTCCCTTACACCCTACCACCTACTTCTTTCCCCTTCTCTAGTAACAGACACTCTTCCACTTTATACCATCCGTGTTGATCCCACACATAGAATGTATGATACTTCTATACCTCAGTCTAGTTTATATCATTTTACATGAGAATGTCCAGTTTCTTTATTGTTCTGAAAATATAATTGCATTTTACATTATGACTGAATACATTAATGCATATATATATAATAAATGTTTATATTCATTTTCTAATGGCATCTTAGGCTGACTCAATATATTGGCTACTATGCATTGTGTACAATGAACATACACATGAACATATGTCAGTAGAACACTGACCAGTTCATTCATACATATACTATGGATGATATAACTGAGAGTAGGTTAGAGAGGGTTTCTTTTAATGCTTAATCCATATGAATAGTTTGGGGAATTATCAAAATAAGAACCCATATTTTTAATAGCATTTGATTAATTTTTTTATTTTTTCTTAGAATTCTTTTGCTATTTTCTGCAGTTTGTGAATTTCAAGTAAACTTTTGAATAGATTGCTGTAGAACAGTGAAATATAAACTATACATTCTCGAGGAAAATTTCCATACATGTAAAGAAATGGTGAAAGTTTTAGTTATTAAATATTTTTGAAATGTGTCTCTGTCAACTTTTTTCTAGTGTATTCATTGTTGTCAATTTTTTTTTTACCAAAATCAACCTTGCTTCTGTTGAGTTCTTTATTTGTATTTTAATTTCTTAAGCATTCTTTTTATTTTATTTCTCATATTGCATTTTTGTTTCAATTTTCTATTTATTACCTAGTTTGTAAAAATAATTCAAATGCAGAACTTTTTAAAATAACTGAATATCCATAACAGCACATAAATGTTATATGAAATATGCACTTGACACTAAAATTCATTAGTGTCAATGCATTAGGATTTGATAAGTCCTTCAAATACAGGTGCTTGTTAATTTGTATTTTAAATTATTATATGAGAAACAAAATTTTTGAGAATTGTTATTGAGAAACTAGAATACAAACAATAGAAATATATCACACACTCAAACTCCATAGAAAATACATATTCAAATTAATATAAGTTATGTGATCAGTTTTGATATACTACATACTGGATTTGGAATCATACTAAGTAGGTTGCAAAATAAAATAACATGTCAGATATTAAAGCAAATTAGAAAATAACCAGTATAAAGGTGAGTCTACCATGTCTTGCTTTTTTGTCATGTAAAAAGATTGCAAAGTCTTTCAAAATTCTTCAGTTGTTTGATTCAGTAATTTTTCTATACAGTGTCTCTATTCTTACCTTAATATTATCTGTGTTTTAAGGACATAGAATTTCCTTTTTAGCCTTTTGATTAATACACAATGGGGATTAGCCATTTGGGCCATTTCTACTAATCCTAAATAAGAATTTATGTCACCTTACGTCTTCTTGGTATAATAATGAATGAGTCAATTCCTCATCTCTGCTACAAAACACCTGACATGGAGAACTTAGAACAAATGAATTTATTGCCCAGATTTTCAGTCTATAGTCAGTAGGCTAAAGGCAGAAATGGCATGGAAGAAAGATCATCTTATGGATGCAAAGAGCACAAAGAGAGATAGACCAACGTGGGGGGAACCCCTCTGTGAAACTGCCTCTGACATTCCCCTAAAAATATAGCTCACATTGCTCATTAAATCTCTTAGACTGAATGCATATCACCCAGCAGCTCTGTGGCACAAACTACGATTCAGGATGTATGCTATTTCCTCTTCTGATGTGTGACTTCCGGTACAACAGAGATAACATGCTAGTAACTGATGTCATACTGTACTCCAGGCATGTACCACACTAAAGATATATCTCTGTCTCAAGTCAAGCACAATCTCTCTGAACATCTGCATTCTGTCAAGATCAGTGCTAGATCCTGAAGAGTAAGGATATTCTGGGTCTTCATCTCCAATGTAATCAAAATGAGGTTTCAATCATGTTCATAGCTGTTGTTTAATAATGCTAAGTGTTAAGCTTTATGGCGAAGATGGAACTCAGAGGAAATAGGGTGGGAGAAACATTCTCTTGAAAAAATATTTTCAGTAGGTCTAGAAAAGCAACTCCGAATAGCTTGGGCTTGTTTTGTGCACCTGTAAACCCAGCTACACAGTAAACTGAGACAGACTGATGAAAAGTTGTAAGATTTGTCTCAAAATAACAACAACAACAACAACAACAACAACAACAACAACAGATATGAGATATGGTTAAAGTTGAGGGAACCACTTGGTCCAAACCTGACCAATGTCAAAAGGAAAACTAAATACAAAAAAGAAAAAATGAATCTGTGAGTACATGTAGAGAGAAGGACAGAGAATGTACTGAGTTGAAGAAATAAATTTCCACCTGACAGAACAAACAATTTTGTCATCATTGTCCTTTGGAAGTCCTTTTTCCATTTCCTGGATGGATAGGGTGAATATGAAATGAAAATAGAGAATGTTTCCCTAGGACACACTCTTACCAGTGTCATTGGTGATCTCATTCTCTGGGCAAGGGATGCAATCAAAACAACAGGCAGGTTTTCCTTCCTGAGAGGTTTTTCTGAATCCTCGATGGCAACCTTCACTGCATACAGAGCGGGGAGCCTGAGGAAAAGATATACATTGGTGAGTTCTTAGAAATGTATCAATTCTTTAGAACGGAAAAGAAAAACAATTTGTATACAGAAATAGTATTACATATGTGTATGTGTGAGTGCCATATTTAACAACAAAATTTATAAATATTCACAAAATATAATTAAACACATTCCCTTCCAATTCATTGGAAAGACAACAATAAATGAGAAAATTGATAAAATTGAAATTGAGATTTTTAAATGCAATAGTTTCTCATTACAAAATATACAGCAATATTTTTGTTATTTGTTGTTACTGAAATGCTTTATAATTATATGCAACGTACCTCTGTAATTCCTGTGGCCCACTCAATCATATCAACAGATAAAGACAATTGTTGTCCATGTGGAAAATGTGAGGCAAATGTTCCCAATTTGACCTTAAGCCTAAGGCCTTCTGGAAAATTCCAAAAGTTGAGAATGTCATACTGTACATCCACTTTGCTTCTGTCATTCAAATTCACATGGTCTCCAGCAGGATTGTTAAACTGAATGTTCTTCAAAATTGGATGGAGCTAAAAGAGACATCATCCTCTGCTGAACAGGACTTAAAGATTAAGACACAAATGAACTAATTTTCATTACATCATGCAACATTGACACGGGTATTTAATAAAGTAGAATAAAGGAAGTGTCATGGAAGACAAAATAATCTCATTTTTCCCCAAAAATTCAAAAAAATCTCAGGAGAAAAATTTTATCCAAATTAACTTAAATAAAATTTTCATGCAAGTTAGATAATAAAGTCTAAGACATTTCATTATTTTTATCTGTCATGTTCCCACAGCTTGTAGTTACAGAATGAAGTTTTCACAAGCCAAAAACAGTGCAGTATGAAGTGAGAAATTCAAGATATTATATTATATACAAGAGTTTAACACTATTTAAATTCAAGAATACAAAGACTTCTTTTATACCCTGAAGCTTATGGAAAATATTTAGATTTCTATAATAAATATATTATCTCAGTGGTTGTAATCATGTTTTAGAGAAAAGCAATGGTCTTCTCTCCTATTGATTTTTTCCATTTCAGTGCTTTCTTGCTAAGTGACCACTCCTGCAAAGCTCGAGATTTACCTCCATAACAGTGACCTGGTATGGAATCACTTGTAATTTGGATAATGTTTTCTAAACTTTTCAGACACTTTGATTACATTGTATGCCATTACAAAAACAGATGACTTACCTGCCAAGCGGAAATCACTGTCCCCTTTTTACTTCCCATCAATGACATCTGTGCTTGTTGAAGAAGCATCTCATGGAGGGCATGGGCCACAGAATACACAGCATTGTATACATTGTGGCTCCAGTCGGTCATAGTTGTGTCAAAACGATTCACAGGCAGTGATGCCAGAGAGGCATTGGGTGTGCAGGCCTTCAGTGAACAGTCAGCATCAGAGAATGAGCAGTGGAAATTATTGAACCAAAAGCTAGTGAGGTAAAAGTCTTCTGGGTATTTGGAAGGGTTGGCTTCTTGGACAAAGGTTTTGAAGCCAGAAATTTCTTCATGATGGTTAGAAAAAATGAGAGTCCCATGGAATGAATTAAGGATGAAATTTTTCCCCGTCATGTCAGCATGCCACTGTGAGTTGGTCACCCAGACTTTTCCTGTTAATAAGTTCTGCTCTATGTTATGGTTCACATCATTTATTAAATCGGTATCATAGTAAATGATTACCACATTCACTTGTGATGTTTCCTTCGTCAAAAGAATGTATTCCCTTGCAGGTGCCATATATGATACAATATGAGTTGTGACCATTTTCACAAATGCTACACAGATTTTGCTTCCATCCATCTCCCTTGTAACATCTGAGAGAAACTGAAGTCCTTTCTGACTTTCCATAATGACTAGTCCCACCCAGGTCCATTTGAAAAGAAGCAACAAGGAAACTATAGCAAGGGCCAGAGATGTGTCCTTAGGGGCTGCTTGATAGAGAGAAGGAAACTGTCCATTGTCTCTTAGCACAGGATCAAAGGATGCAAATGTTACCTACAAGTAAAGAAAATGGGAAGGAATGTCAGGAATAATGTTGACAAAGCACAAAGTCAAACCTGGAGAAACCTAAATAATAGCAGGAAGGCATAGAAGGAGATACTATTCATCCAGTCTTTCTATTTATCTCAATTCACAAAGCTCTCTAGAAAACAACTGTGAGGCACAAATTATTAGGAAACATTTTTGTTTCTTTCTCCCCCTATTTTTCTGTAGACAAAAAATCTTCTGAACAAATCACTAAGTATCTCTGAACTTTTGCACTGAAATTTCACAGCGGTTAAGGCGCATTTTAACCAGGATCTTTATTTCAACTTGTTTAATCATCTCATAATGTTCCCATGAAGACTTGAAGGTTTTATTTTTCCTAATTTCACTCATCCTCACCTGGGGAAGCTTGTAGAGCTCTAGGAAGGTTCCGACTTGAGGAGAAGTTGCCCGTGATATTCCTGTCAGCACTGCAACAGACTTGCTATCTCTCCTACAGGAGTAATTAGGGATGTCACTCTCTCCTGTGAGCACAGTGAGGGAGCTCTCCAACATCTTCCAGTGACTATAAATGAAATTATGGATTTCATATCCCAGAGATACGTTTGGTAAAAGATGTGGATTCTTGTTGATCTCTTCTATGGCAAATAGGAAGGCTAGAACATTCTGGTAGCTGTTGGGCATATTCCTGCATAGAGAGCATATCGGTCTTTATTGTAAAACCTTAACTATTGCAAGCCAGTGCCATAACATGTATGAAATGAATGCTCAGGTTCCTTCCCTAAATTCATGTTTTACAAACTGAAGCATAAATGTGACAATATTAGTGGTCTTGTTTTGGTAATGTGATTAGGGCTAGATGAGCACCAGAGGAACGATTTCTAATTACTAAGGTAACTGTCTCAAAAGATTTCAGGACAATTGCTTCATCTTCCTGCTATTGGAGTACACATTGGCTAGACAGTCATTAATAAGCTAAAAAAGCTGATGATTTTGTATTTTTAGAGTCAAAATGTAGATATCTGTAATTATTGTTTTAATCATTATGCTGAGGTCTGTTTTCATCTAGCAGGCAAAATTCAGGTGATAACTTAACTGTAGCTATACAGCCAGGAAATTAATTCCATCTTTGGGAGAACTGGTCCCCATGCAGTCTTAGATTTTATGGTTAACACATACTAAACATTTCATATTCTAGCAATGATGGATGGAATACATGGAAGTGGAAGTAGCAACAAAGAGGGAAATAATGTTAAAGAAATCATCTGTGACACATTAAGAAACTTGACTGGGGGTGAATATGGTCCAGCAAAAGTCTGAAATTGTTTTACCTAAACCTCTAGCTCATCAAAGTAATGCACCTGAGCAACAAAGTCAATGTAGGAGGTATTCCAATACTAGACTTACACTATACTAAAAAGCTACGTGATAAAATCAGCATGGTATTGGCAAAACCAGACATGTAGATCAATAAAACAGAAAAGAAGATGCAGAAAAAAAAACTAAGTACACTTACCTATGTTATCTTTGACATGGATTAAATCCATCTATCTTTCATTGGTTGAAAGATAGCATATTCAATCAATGCTGCTGGGAAAACTGACTATAGATATGGTAATAGTTGAAGTAGTGGAAAGGCAAGATGTATATATGTGTATATATATGTGTATGTATGTGTATATATATGTATATATATGTATATATGTATATATATGTATATATGTATATATGTATATATGTATATATGTATGTATGTATATGTGTATATATATGTATATATACATATATATGTATATATATGTATTTATACATATATATATGTACATTTATGACAGAAGGTAATAAATTCAATATTTTGATAAAATACATGAAACAATTAATTAAATTGTTAAAACATAATATAAATAAAAGCAACATTGTGTGTTTTGCAAATATCCATTTAAGGCAGCTGCTTAAGCTAAATATTAAGAAAATAATATTTCCTTGCATGATCCACTAAAATGTACATTATTATATTTCTAGATCATTGTATCATACTAAAAATAAAGATTTTTAAAAAAAATACACATAGGTTTGAGCCCAATCAATTTGCTTCTCAATATTCACTTGCTTTAATTGGAGACTGTGCATAGACTGCATTCTAATTCCTATGAAACAGTTATCTATTAACTTACTTATTATAAAGACATGAGATGAGAAATCACTTAGAAATGTAGGAGGTTACAAATTGTGTGACTAAATGAATTTTATTGATTTTACAGGATATATGATGGAGGTACATAAATTTTCTTGAACCTGTTGATATATATTTCAAAATATGATATGTAAGAAACATGGTTTACAACACCATGGAAACACTACATCACCTTCAAATGTAGTACATATACGTAGCTGCAGAAAAGTCTAATATATTATTTTGAGTATTTTAGTCATTAGAGCTATGGTATTTCTGAATACATGGACAATCTCCTCTTATAAAATATTAAACTTATTTTTGCAACACACTATTGATATACAGAGAAAATATATGTAATTTTCTTTCAAAACTTGTTTTCATTTTGCTTATGGTTTTAGTAAAACCAAGAATTGTCTCAGGTTTTCCTTAGTACTTCTTCCCATTGGATAAATCAGTCTGGACATGCAGGGTTGTTTTCTTATTATTTAAAATCATTACTATTCTCAAAAAATGCAATGATTAATTTTGAAAGGTTTCAAGGACTTGACAATAGAGTCCCTTGATCCATCCACTCCATATTCCTGTCACTCTGTCATTGTCTGAAAGAAATATACCACAGCATATAGCAGAATTAAAGCTCATGGAATACCATATCAGTAAGGAAAACAGGTAACAGAATTTGTAAATTATATGAAGGAAAACATACCTGCCACATATAATATGACCTGTCTGTACTGCAAGCTGCTCTGGAGACCTGGATAGAGGGGATGTTACACTCAGGTAACATAAAAAGACCTTGTCTCAAAAGCCATTACATCGTGGGTAAAAGTGTCCAGCAACAAAAGTATCAGCTGGCATTGGGACACAATGATAAATATGAGAAAGTTACAGACACCGCCTGTGGAAGTGAAAGGTCAATGCTTCCTCCCCTGCCATCACTGCTCACAACGATAGGAGCACATGGCTTCAGTATCTGATAAAACCCAACCAGTCATTGTATCAGTAGCATCCCCATCCCTCATAGGGACACAGTGAATCTGCTAGAGTCCTCTGACTCTGTGATAAATCCATTAATTGCCTGCACATTTGTCTATATCACTGATGTCATAGTGTCTGCAAAAAGAGAGTGCCCATGTGTCCATGTGAAGAAGACTGTCTAGAAGCTGAAAACCTCACACCTGAATTATTCCTTATTTTTGTGCCCTAGCTTGCAGGTCCAAGGGTCATGTAGGACACACTGCAGAAAGCCATGACGTTCATATTATGAGAAAGTAACTGAGTATCTACAGTCCAAGTCTGCTCTAGCAGGAAGCTTATGAGTCACAGTGGAGACTCTAGTCATGTAAGATATTTAATTCATTGCTAAATAAAATAAGAAGGCCCAGTATTGCATACGGGGTACATTCATTATCCAAAAAAGTATAGAGTTCATTTTTGAACCCTTTATTCATTCGAAAGTCATTTGCTATGGTCGATACATTATATCTCTAGTTTTATTTGATCTAAAACAGTTCAGGTTGCTTTTTTGTATTGTATGTAAAGGACATATTTAAAGTGACCAACCAATGTATGTCACATTGTGTTTTAATGGTTCACATTAATCATTATTGCACAGGAAAAATCCACAGAGAATTTTGTATATTTTCTATTTTTATCACATTATGAGAAAATAGTATCATTTTGTGATGTTAAGTTTGAACACTTTATAATACTTATTATTCCAGAGTTCTCCAATGTAAGATTTCTTTTCCATTTGGCAAACGATGCATAATCTCTGGGGTGATTATGTCAAAGCATGTGGTTGTTGATTCTTCCCATACCCTTTGAGCAAATGATTTTAGTACACATTAGTAATCACCACACAAACCAACCATCATATTGAAACATGTAAACTTGTAATTTTTCTACAATTTATTCTCCAGTTATTATCTGAAACTATTTTGTAATAAAAAGTATCATGATAATTTTATCTTAGCAACATTTTTGAAAACTATTTTACAAACTCAGAAAAAATCCTTGGAAGCTAGTATGCTTTCACTAGTATCACTGCTGCAGTGTCTCTCCTAATATATTAGGGATTTCAGTCGCACTTCAGTCAGACAGCTGCTTGGCACTGGATTCAACATAATGTATCTGACCCTCATTCTTAAGAATATGAATCAGTGTGCTTCACAGTGGCAGCTTGTTTGAGATAAGCAGCATGTATAGCACAATAAAGCAGAGAGTGATGAGCTTCTAACAGTGAAAAGAGGAGGCTAAGGTCATAAGAACTTATCTTCCAGCTTCAAAAGATGAAACAGATGAGAAAGAATTTCAAAATAATTGCTGAACAGTACTTTACATATATGCATGGTGAGGACAGGGCAGCAATAGAGTGAATATGGTTGTAATCACCCACAGATCCTTAGGCATTATTCTCCCTGATAAAAAGAACATAAATACATGAGAAAAACACTTACAGTGCTACCACGTAGTCTTTCACAGGATTCAGTTGAATAATGTCAGTGTAGTATAAATAAATAAAAAGAGAGAAGAGTCCCCCAATCACCACATCTCCATCCTTGTACACACTGGTGCTCCTTCCAGATAGGCAAAGGTCGTTTTCAAAACTACACACTAAGGGAGGGTACTGCAGGAGAAAGAGCACAATGACCAACAGTAGCATCTTAGAGTGTGACAGAAAAGCGCTGTCTGAGTGCAGAGGAACCTTGTCATCTCAGACACATAAACATGTACATCATGTGTGTATTTATGTGTCATTGTTTTAAATTAGAGTTGAACACTCTTATGCACCTGACTCTTTTCAGCAAAGCCTCCCAGAGCACCCAGGAGAAATTTGCCACCATTTGACTTTTGGCTTCTCCATCTGAGTTCTGGTGCTCAGGTGTAAAACAAGTTGGAAATTATATTTGAACATCATTCTGTCCACCTAGAGGCACAATGACTCTCCAAGTTCACTGCTAGCAACCCCCCAGAGCCCACTTCCTCCTGGCAGATTTGCTCCTTATCCTGTGCCAATAAGCCATCTGGGATGTTATCTATGTATTACAGTTCAAGGCTAGGTGTTCACTGAAATGGTCTGAGATGGCCGAGGCCCACCCAACAAATCTGTGTATTATGCAATCCAAAGTATGAGACAGCCTCATACACCCATGTTTATTGCATCCATCTCTCCATATGTGGCCCATTCACATCTACATAACAGTCATTGCACAAACTCACATGTACATGTTTTTCCATTTGTGGAATGCCAATAATTATACTGAATGCAGAAAACCAAATCCTCAAATCATGATCAGTACACATAAAAGTAATTACAACTTTTATTGTAGTTTTATTAAAGGACATTTGCAGTACATGCAGCTTATAGTCATCTTGGGGAGTCATGAAGTACATTTTTATTTTCTTATTATTATTCTAACACTGTTCCCTGCCACTTTCTTTAAATCACCTGACCCACTTTCACTATTGGTTCTATTAATCTTATCTCATGTTAGTGATATACAATGTTCACATTCTTTGATATCACTAGGTTTCTCTATAAGGTGTATTTTTGTCTTATGTTTTCTCATGTGCTGCCCACTCTCCTCTCAACCCCTGTCTATAAGTTCACTTTCCACTTGCAAGGGATCTATTCCATTGTCCGTTCTAGTCATCCGTGGTTATACACTCTGATTTCCTTAAGGCAGAGATGCTCTGTAGCAGTGGTGGTAAACCTAAGCTATGTGTGCCTCAGTGACCAATTCGTTTCCACTGAAAGTTCTAAAACATTTACCATCATTGCATATCTGATTTACTTCACTCATTGTTACATTTTCCAGGTGTATCCATTTTCCTATCAATGTCTCATATTTGTGTTTTATAACTGAATAGTACTCTATTATGCACAGAAATCACTTTTTCTGTTCAGTCATCTGTTGCTGGGTATATAGGCTGTTTACAGCAGTTAACTATTACAGCTCATGCTCATACTTGTATGTAAGTACCTCTGTATTATGGTGTCTGTGGCCCTTGGAGAAGATTCCTTGAAGAGAGATTTCTGGCTTATATGGAATTACTAATGTTTTCTTTAAGAAAATTGTATACTGATTTCCTTCATGGTTGTACTAATTTACATACCCAGATACAACATATGTCCCTTTTACATCACAGTTGCATGAGCATTTGTTGCTTTTTGGCTTCTTGATGACTGTCATTTTTATAGAGCAAGATAGATTCTTAGCATTTTCCTAATTTGCATTTCTAATGGCCAGAAATGTTTAATGTTTTTTTCACATAGTTGTTGGCCATTTATCTTTTTGCTCTCAGAAGTATCTGCTTTCCTTTCACTTGCCCTTTTCTTGATTGGATCTTTCATTTTAGGTGATCCTTTTTTATTTACATACTCCATGTATTAGTTCTCGGATGAATTGCTTGAAAATATGTTTTTCCATTCTATGGGAGGTCTCCTAAAGAATGAAATGATTTCTCTGCTGTGAAGGATCTTTTCAACTCAATACATTCCCATTTACTGATTCTTAATGTTATTTCTTCTGCAACTGTGTTTCTGTTTATGAAATCCTGTCCTTTTCTCAGTTTTTCTTTTCCCTTCCTTCCTTTCTCCCCATCCCCTCACTTGTTCCACTTCCCATTTGAAAATTTTGTTCGTATTTCATGATATATTTTATACATTTGGTTTCTGATTTATACTTTCAAAAGGTTTTTTTTTTTTGTAAATAAGAAGGGTAAGAGTGGTAGAAGGCAGAGGCGGATGATGAGGAAAAATAAAAATCAAGACATATCATGCCCAGCTACAAATTTAATATGATAAATGTTATTATTGTGTATATGAGAACAATTCCAGTAAACTTAATTAATGATGAAAAACATACATACAAACAATATTTCCCATATAGAAGAAAAATAAGTAAATCCTTTTCCAGACATATGACTTTGAGTATTTTGCCTATTTCTCTTCTGGTAAATTCAATATTTCTGCTTTGTGATTTAGTTTTGTTCTATTGTGACTAGTTTACTACATGGTGAGAGATATAGGCCAAGTTTCAGCATTCCATGCAGAGATATCTGGTTTTCCCAGCACCATGTATTTAATAGATTATTTTAACTCTACTCTATGCTTTTGTCCCTGTGTAAAAGATCAAATAGCTAAATGTGTCTGGTGTTCCTGTGTTTCCTCTGTTCTACTCCACTGATCCATATGTCTGTTTCTGTTCTAGTACCAAGCAAATGTATTACTCATTCTTTGCATCACAGCTTGAAGTAAGGTGTCATGCCCTCCCTTGCTTTGCTCTTGTTGCCAAGATATTTGTATAGAGTAGGTCTCCTCTAGTTCCCTGTAAGCTTTAGGATTGATTTATCATGTTCTGTGACATGCACTATTGTTATTTTGATTTGGCTTGCATTAAATATGTATAAAACCTTTGGGATTATGATTATTTTAACTATGTGGTTCTGGCTACCCAGCAACAGGGACAACTTTCCTTTTTCTGACGTTCTCTTCATCTCATTTTTCAGACTATTGCAGTTTCTTTTGTAGAAAATTTGCACTCCTTTTGTGAGGTTAATTTGTCAATGTTTCATTTTTATTTAGGTGACTGTGAATGGCATCATTTTCATAATTTCCTTCTCCATGGGTTCCTTATTGGTGCACACAAAAGTTATTCATTTTTATGTTAAAATGTTATCCTGCTGCACTGCCTACATTGGTGTTAATTAGAAGTTTATTGGCAGAATTCTTTGGGTCTTCTAGGTCAGGTATGTAATGGGAAAATAACAATAACTGGAATTCTGTCTATTTTGTATGACTATATTTTAATTCTTTTTCTTGCCTGATTGCTATGACTAACATAATGAGCACTATGTTGAAAAGAAGTCATGATGGTGGTTATCTTAGATTTGTTCATGAGTTTAGATTATGGGTAAAATGCTTATATTTTTTCTTTGTTTAATATAATGTAGAATGATGATTTTTCATAAGTAGATTTTAGTACATTCAAGCATGATCCTTCTATGTCTATTTTCTTCTGAGTTCTGATTGTGAAGTTGTGCTGGATTGTGTCAAAGGCCTTTTCCTTATCTTTTGAGATGATTATATAGAATTTGACCTTGTACCTCTCTATAATACGTGGCATATTATATTTATGGCTCTATGTATGTCTAATCTTTCATCTCTAGGATTAAATTTATGGATCTTGATATTAGATCATTTGATAAATTCCAGTGTTCTATTCAGTAATGTCATGCTAATGATTTTACAGTTTTATTGATTAAGGAGATCGGTTTGTAGTTTTTTTTAGTTAATGTTTATCTAAGTTTGGAATCACTGTGATGCAGGGTAACATTAAAGATTGTGGAAGATCTGTACCAATTTAAATTTCTAGAAGCAGCTTGAGGAGTATAACAGATACATCCCAATCAACGAATATGTTAAATTGAGCAGTGAATCAGTCAAGTTATTGTTCTTTTTTAAATTGGCAGATTCTTTGTTACTTCTCAACTTCATTGCTTGAGATTGCATTTTTCAGGGTTTTTCGGTCTCTTATTTATCTTTGATAATTTTTGAGTCTATATATCTGTATGTCTTCAAAAATTTCCAATTTTTTTAAATATATTCTTTAAAAGTTACTGTTTTCTGAAAGTTGATGATTATTTTCTTATTTAAACTGTTTTTTTTCTTATTTAAACAATACAAATGAATACAGGCTTGGAGTGAAGTGTTTCAAGTTTGAAAGAAAACAACTTTCTATGCAGATTGATGTACTTTGCAAAAATTTCTTTTAAAATTGATTAAAATATTTCCATGACAAAGAACAACTGAAGAAATTTATGCCCACCAAACCAACTCTATAAAGACTACTGAAAGGCATACTGCAAAGATAAATATGATGACAATTCCCAAAATGACATCTGAAAAAGCCACCAGGCAGAACAAAATTTGAACAAGGAAGAAAAGCATGAAACTAACACCTAGAAAATAAATAAGAAATTTAAGTAAATACATATCAGTTGTAAATATGAATGTAAATGGTCTCAACTCATCAATTAAAAGAAATAGATTGGCATAATGGATTAAGAAAAAGAATCCACCAATATGCTGTATTCATGAAATACATGTAACTAAAAAACAAACTCATTGACTAAAAGTCAAAGGATGAAAAACAATACTCCATGAAACAGGAACCCAGAAAATAGCAGGGGTACCTATACTGTTTGCAGACAATATGAACATCAAAGAATAAAATGTTCAAAAGAGATAAACAAGGTCACTACTTACTTACTACAGGAAAAATTCAAGAGGAAGTGATAGCAATCAAAACATATACCCACCAAATAAAGGAACACTCAATCATATCTAGTCAAACTTATCAAGAAAAGTGTGAACTTACTACAGATCCTGTTGAAATTCAGAAGATAATCAACACCTACTTTGAAAATCTTTACCCACATAGGCTTGAAATCACAGGGGAAATGGACAGATTCCCAGAAATGTATGAATTAACAAATCTGAATGAAGAAGATACAAAAAGTAGAATTACACAATATAAATTAGATAAATCTAAAACATATTTAAAAACTTACCAACAAAGAAAAGTCCAGGTCCTGCTGAAGTCATGACTGAATTCTACAAGAAATTTAGAGAAAAGTTTATGCCACTACTTCTCAAATTCTTTAATGACACTGACAGTGAAGCAATTATCCCTAATTCATTCCTGGAGGCAACTATTACTCTGATACCAAAACCAGAAAAGGGAACTATAGGCTCATCTCCCTAATGAACATTAGTGTAAAAATCTTCAATAAAATACTTGCAAACAGAATGTAGTAAATCATCAATAAGAATATACATCATGACCAAGAGGGACTCAACTCTGGATTTCAGGAATGGTTCAACATACACAAATCAATAAATATAATACACCACATTTACAAGATTCAAAGACAAAAAAATCACATGATCAGTAGTGGAAGTCCCATTTGACCCAGCTATTCTACTTCTAGGCATATTCCCAGAAGAACTGAAAACATCATACCACATTGATATATGTGCACCCATGTTTATAGCAGCACAATTTGTAATAGCCAGATCTTGGAAACAACCTAAGTGCCCATCTACTGAGGAATGGATAAAAAAAGTTGTGGTATTTTTATACAATGGAGTACTACTAAGCTATAAAGAATGATCACATTGAGATATTTATAAATAAATGGACACAACTTGAGACCATACTCATAAGCAAAATAAACCAAACTCACATGTGTAAATACCATATAGTCTCCCTAGTATGAGAGTTGGTAAGAGTATATAAGATTTTATGGTAATCATGATTCTCCATTACATAGCTTTGAAGCCCTTTCATTCATCATTTGGGATGGTTTTATTTTGTTTTGTTTGACTTTATTATGTGTGATGGTATGAACAGCTCTTTTGAAGAAAACAAAACATAGTGGCAGCCATTGCTGATTTAATATCATCTTGCTTTGAAGTCCTACCATGCTTCTATTCTTCTATTACTATTGGTTCTATCATGTTGTGTCTTATTGGGATTTTAATATATGTGATAGTATAAACAAATTTTTATGAAAAATGAGATATTATTGTAGCCATTGATCATTTTCTGTTATTTGTTTCAGAATACCCTGTAAATCTTTCATTCTTTTGAATGGTTTTATAATATTTTGTTATGTTTGTTATTATTGCATTTGAAACCATGTTCAACTATTGCAAAGAAAGAAACATTATGGTAGCTACTGTTAATATCTGGTTGTCTTGCTTTAAAGTGCTGTGTTGCTTATATTGTTCTGTTCTGATCTGCTTTGTTCTGCCCTCTTTTATTTTATTCTCTTTAAAATAAAAAAATTTAAAAAATCACATGATCATCTCAGCAGATGCAGAAAAAGTTTTTGATAAAGTCCAACACTTGTTCATGATAAACCTATAGAAATCCAGAATCAATGATATCTACCTCAATCTGATAAAAACCATCTATGACAAACCCACAGCCAGAATCATGCTAAATGGATAAAAACTGAAACTTTTCCCTCTAAAATCGGGAACAAGACAAAGATATCCACTGTCAGCACTCATATACAAGGTAGTTCTTGAAACATTAACAAGAGTAATTAGGTAGGAGAGAAATAAAAGGAATAAAGATAGGAAATGAACTTAAATTATTATTTGCTGATGACATGATATTCTCTATAGGAGACTGCACAAACTCCATCAATAGACTACTAGTATAAAGTCAATACTCAAAATTCAACACCAATTCTGTACACAAAAAACAAATTCAATGAGAAAAATTAAGGAAGTATCACCTTTCACAACAGCATCTAAACAAAAATGGAACTGTTAGGAATCAATGTAAAAAAATGTAAACTATCTGCACATTGATAAATATTGCACTCTAAAGATAGAGATTGAAGAAGATACAGAAAATGGAAATATATCTCTATACTGGCCTCCTATCCCATTCTGTTGAATCTGGTGGACATGCCACTTGAATGCATTTGATATGACTATTAGATGAATTATTTCTGAGTCAGGCATGTAGAAATACAATATGGTGCATCTCCATACTGTACATTAACAAGTATGTATTCATAATGATATTGTAGAAGTAGCGAATTTAATCAACTTGGTGAAAATGAAAACTTTCTAAAAAAGGAATACTGAATCTTTGCTTTTTCCCCAGATGCAGAGCAATGCGCACAGTGCTCAAATCATGAGTACTCAAACACAAACAGAGATCGCTGTCTCCCCAAGATTGTGGACTTCCTATCCTTTGAGGATCCCCTAAGGATGGCTCTGACCCCATAACTCTTGAGTTTCTCTGTACTCATGGCTGTGATTTTGGCAATCTTTGTGAAGCCCCAAGACACTGCCATAGTCAAGGCCAACAACAAGTCTCTCTGCTACATCCTGCACATCTCCCTCCTTTTGTCCTTCTTCTGTGCCTTGCTCTTCATTGGCTATCCAAACACAGCAACGTGCAACCTCCAACAAATCATATTTGGACTTGTGTTCACTGTGGCTGTTTCCATTGTCTTAGCCAAGACTATTCCTGTTGTTCTGGTCTTTAAAGTCCCTGTCCCAGGAAGAAGGATGAAGCAGTTGCTAGTATCAGGGACACCAAACCATATTATCATTTGCTTTCTGATCCAACTCACTCTCTGTGGCATCTGGATTGGGACAAATCTACCCTACATTGACACAGACACACATTCTGAGCATAGACACATCATCATCTGTACAACAAGGGCTCCCTCACTGCCTTCTACTGTGTCCTGGGAGACCTGGGCTCCCTGGCCCTAGTCAGCTTCACGGTGGCTTTCCTGGCCAGGAACCTGCCAGACACATTCAGTGAAGCCAAGTTCCTGATGTTCAGCATGCTGGTGTTCTTTAGTGTGTGGATCACCTTCCTCCCCATGTACCATAGCAGCAAGGGCAAGGTGATGGTGGCCATGGAGGTCTTCTGTATCTTGGCCTCCAGTGCAGTGCTACTGGGCTTCATCTTTCTTCCTAAGTGCTACATTATTCTCATAATATCTGAGAACAACTCTTTGACAGGTATAAATAACAGGAGAATGGTTAGGGGAAATTGACTTTCTAAATATACTAACCGCATTTATTCTCTAATAAATATTTAAAATTTTAGACTTAAACTCCATGTTCATTATTCATTCCAATAGTCTCTATAAAAATAAAATCTGTTTACCTTAAAATATATTTTCATTTTAACATAATAATTTCATTAAATACATCAAATTCTGCTGTCTAAAACTGTAAACAGTAATACTATTGCAAATAAATGTGTGCTTTTCAAGTTTTTAACCCTGATTTAGCATTCATATTTTTTCAACCTACACAAATTCTCAATATCTGTGCTTTGCTAAGTTATTTAAGTTATTCATCTTTTTTTCTGTTTCGTTTGTCTCTTTTAACTCTTGTTTAGATGCCATATATTTTTGTTAGCATCATAATTTACTAGATTTATCCTCAATTGTAAGTATTTATCAATTTATTTCTTTCATATAATTTTAATGTGTGTCCGCAAACTACTTTCAGTGCTGTGGACCTTAAGTCTAATTTTAACCTGGTTGCTAAAAGTGCTAAATTATCCACTCTCTAGGACTGCCTAAAGATTTTTAAACATTAAATTACACTGCTGTTCACAATTACATAGATTAATATTACATATAAGGAGATACAATTCAATTCCAAACAATAGTCTGGTCACATGGTTGAGAACATAGTAAGGCAGGTCAAAACTTACTTGGGGGTGTCAGCTATGCTCATATCATGAGTGTGTGTGTGTGGGTGTATTTGTGTGTGCATGCACCTAGAAATTCATTGCAAATCATGCAGTTCAAATGTATTTCCACTCAATGGCTTCATTTTATAGAAAATCTTAATCACATACTGTATTTCTACCAAGAAAATCAGTAGTATCAATATGTACTTAACACTAACATTGAAATATAATTCATTCTTTTTCATGTAAAACTTTGAATCCCACTCACTTTAAAATTTAATCACACCTTTAATTGATATACCTACTTTGTATACACTCAGTCGTGACATGAGTTACCATCTCTCAAATTGATTAATATTTTCCTAATATTTAATGCTATCATTTTTTAACATTAAAATTATAACTAAGTTGAAAATGTATTACGATTTTTACAATTTTTTCATCCTCTTCATCTTTTTTCTGTAGTTATATTTCACAATGCATAAGTTCATACTGATGTATCAATTTTAAATAAATTCCATGTTTACATTGCAGTGTACTATTCATGTACGACACTATTCCTATTTTGGCAAAGTCAAAATGAAGCACTCTTGACCATTACATATTCAGAAATAATTTCACTATTTTAAAAAGACCTCTGAATACAAGTATTGTCGAAGTCTGCTCATGTACTCTTGTTCTCAATAATTTTGATGGTGCAAAATATAGAAATATGTTGTAGTACTGGCCCTTTGTGTTAGGGTGAGAAACTCACAGTTTCTTACATAGTTCTATAGTCTCATGAATGTATAAAAATGGAGAGCTCCAGGTTTCATCATTGCAATATATTTAGCCATGGAATTAGCATCTTAGAAAAAACTGAATAGTTGAAAGCCGGCCAAACTTTAGTGTTAAGAAATACAAATTCTTTCTGCATTGGCTTTGAGTTACTAACTTTGGGATTTCTGTATTCAAAGTGATTATTGGTTTCTCAAACAATGGAAAAGGTGTGACAGATTTGTTTGTAGCACATACTATAGACAAACTTAGTTTTTTTCCTACTTGAGCAGTTGCCTCCTCAAATTCCTCCCCCTTCCATAGCTACTGGCTCTGACAACTCCTATGAAGACAGAATCAAAGCTTCTGTCCAGAGGGCAGATGAGATAAGCCAAATTATCAAATGATCCACCTCTACTTGGGCCACAAGTGGGCCTTGCAGACATCCCCGAGAGACACTATAGTGCCCCAGTTATTATGATCTGGAGAGCCAAATCCAAGAATGACAGTACAGCTTTGTCTACCAATCCTTCTAAACCACTACCTTCCTCAGTGAGAAAAACTATTGTCCTCTTACTCGAAGAAGCCCTGTGACCTCATAGATTTAATGGAATTCATCTTTCAGATTCACAGCTCAGTCTGGCCAGATTATTCTATTCTTGATGCTGTCGAACAACAAGAGGCAGTGGTGACACAATCATCCCTCTGTTGATCATAAAACAGCACCAAAGAGGGTATGTTTAATGTTGAACATCTGATCAAGACTAATTCTCAGAGAAAGACACTTAATGGGACCCAAAATTAGAGAACAATTATAATGCTAGTAGAAATATACAAGGCTCTCTCACAAGGTATATAAGAGGGTAGAAGGAGGACAATAATATGGGAAAGAATCTAGAGGTGCTCCAGGAGACCAATGGAACACTTAACCAGTTTTATGAGAAGATCTCTGCAGTGTTTTAGCTCTGTAGCTCATTTAATACTTGGGCTATTGAGAATTAGCCATGATAAACATTGCATTTGTGGGACAGGCTCAGAGAGACAGTAGGCACAAGCTTCAACACCTAGAGAATTTTGCTGGCATGCAGGTGTCCCAGATTTTGGAGGTGGCCAACAAAGCTATGTAAATTGTGACTAGGAAAACCAATGGAAACCTGATAGGAAACTCAAGAGGAAAGCATATGAGCTGGAAGCAGCACTCACAGGACAGACAACAGAGGGCACAAGAAGGCAAGGATGTGGGCATGGACAAGGCAAAGGTCAAACTTGGCAGGGACCCACAAACCAGCAACAGTTACACTGGGATCATTGTATGTGATGTAGAAAGAATGGGAAGTTGAAAAATGAATTTGCAGAAAATGTTAGTAGAAATGATGCAAATTATGAATCTAGGAAGCCACTTGCAGAAGTCTACCACCCAGAAGAAGAGTAAAACCACCACCTTAGTAGACATTCAGGAACTTCAGGCTATGAGGTGTAGGCAAGACTTGGCTCCATGTCCTTAAGTCTCCCAAAGAACATATATGTTCACAGTGAAATTAGGAAGCCAACTGATGGGCTTTATGGACATAGTGCATTTGAGCATTCAGAGGTAACACAACACATTAGATCAGTATCCAACCAAAATGTGTTTATTTTGGAAGCCACTGGGTTCCCAGGAATTAAGCCATTTTACTAGGAGTGTAATAGGGGTATCAGAGGTCCAGTATGAATTTCTGTAATCTCCAAAATGCCAAGTTCACTTACAGGGAAAGGATTTCTTCCAAAAAGCACCAAGCCTAGTTTACCTTTGGGACACAGAGAAATATGACTGTAATGCTGGCTCAACATGGGGGCATAATGCTAACTCCTACATCTCACAAGCACAGGAATGCAGACTGAATTCAGATGAGTCAGCCAAGCTGGAGAATGATGAGCTACATGGGCAGATGCAAAAATGTTCCTGGCGTGTTTCTGTAGATAAATTTATGAGCTGGGTATAAATCAAACAATTTTGATAGTGGAAATGAAACTGTGGACAGTTCTGGCCTCAATCTACCAGTACCTCCACCCCCAGAAAGCTATAAAAGGTATTCAAGGACATTTAAAGCAACTCTTAGAACATGTTATCTTGCCTAGAGTCCAGTCATTGTGGAACACCCTCCTCTTTTGAGTATATAAACAAGCAACTAATGAATATGGGCCAGTACATCTTTGTGCTGTGAATCAGGCCAGTATATTCATCCACCCTACAATATCAAATTCATGTTGATTGATAGGACTCATTCCAGCAAGTGCTGCCTGGTTTCCTTACTTGTATTTAAAAGATGCCTTTTTTCCCCTCTGGCTTGCAACAGTTAGTCAGCTCATTTTTGCAGTCCAATGGGAGGATCCTGTCAAGGGCATCAAAGAAAAACTCCCCTGGACCAGGATTCCACTGGGATTTAAACTCTACCTGACAATTTTTGGAGATACTCTGGCGCCTGTCCTGAAAGGTCTCACCACATGAGAGGAAAAATGCACCTAGCTGCAGTGTGTAGGTAACATTCTTCTGACAGCTGTAACCCATGAGGACTTAACAGGGAAAGATCTCCATCACTTACTTCAATGGGGTAAAAATGTGATGTCCAAGAAAAGGAACAAATCTGCCAACTAAAGGTGAAATAATCAGATTTAATAGTGACACATGAGGAACACCACCCAGGCACAGAATAGAAACAGGCTGTTGATGCCCACCCAATTCTAACCACTTGGTGCCAGGCAAGAGAGGTCTTGGGGGCAGTGGGATTTGATCATATCTGGGTCCCAAATTTCTCACTCATGGTTAAGCCCCTACATGAAGCCACAAAATGTAGAGCCCAGCCTCAGGAAACCTAATCAACAAGAGCATTTAAACAAATCACAGAAGTGCTGAATTGGGCCTCATGAGTAAGACACTCAGATATACCTAAATTTTTTTCCCATATGTCTATGAATGAAAGTATATGGCCATCAGGTTCTTAACACAGGGCATGGAATCCTGGCATTGGCTAGTATCATGCTAATCAAAAACTATTGGACAGTGTTTTCCAAGGATGGCCTCCATTCTTCAAGACAGTTGCTGCCACTGCAGTACTGATATAGGGCATTTTTAAAAGTGATTGATCATCAAAATACCACTCTTGGTTGTAAATTTAATGGAACAAAGGTGATACTGTTGGTTGGCAAATGTAAGGATGACTTGATACGCAGTCTTGTATGTAAAAACACCCATATAACTCTAGAAACTGTGAAAACTTTAAACTGAGTCACTTCACTCCAGTGAATACTTGCAAAAGTTTGACACTTTCTAAGCTATGCTTGATGCTACTGCCAATGGTACTAATTTAGCCAGGATGTCACTCCTGTTGTACCCCTGTGTGAAAATACAGTGGTTGTCTTGGATCATAATCATCACAAGAGTCTACTGTCAAAGGACTGTGTGCTGAATCAAATAAATAGCAATTTCTCTTCCACACTAAATTGGGAAGGTAGTATCTTCAGGCAGACATAAACAGCAAAAATCAAATACATCTACAAGACATCTCAAGGGATACATATTACCTAGGAAAGCCTCAATACCAATCATAAATCTGTCTACCATGAAGCAAATTAAAATTAAAAAATAAAAAACTTAAAGGTTGCATAATTTAAATACAAACCAGCATTCCAACTCAAAGGGCAATTCCAGGGGACAATGAGGTAGAGGAAATCAAAAGTCAACCACCTGTGTTTTCTGGAATGATAGCTACTAAAGGAAAAAAAAAACACATAGAATGAGGTTATCAAAAATATTATCTCAGATAATATTCTTTTATAAGAAGTGGCAATCAAAACATTATATTTTCTAAATGATTCTAGATGAGACACAGTGGGGAATCATAAGAGCTAAGGAAAATAATAGAAACCATAAATGTCCATCTAGAAAAGAAATGCAATCTGTGAACACTTTCAAACAAATATCCAGGAGAGTCAAAACTCCACTGAATGTATACAAAACTGACTGAGTAAAAGTGAGGACACATGTCATATTTAGAAGACATGATTCAAGCTAGTGACAATGAAAAATGATATCTTAAAAACAGCAAGTGATCAGTAAAAATTAATCAAACCACTGTAAGGTTATACAAAGAAGAACAACAAAAAAGAAACTTGAGTTAATAAGAAAGCTTGAGACAAAATAAATGCAACACATTAAAAACAAAGCAAAATAAACAAAATATACACATAAGTAATGCTAGAATATTTCCAAAACATGAAAAAAGAATTTGAAATCCAAATAACTGTTGCATATAGAACTGCAATGATCACTTCCAAAAAAAGATAGCACACGGGTAAGTACCAGGAGAGGGACCCTCTCTGAGAGAGACAGCTCAAATGCCAGAATAAAACACCCTGGAGAGACCCAAACATAGAGAGATGGACTATCACAACCCAGGAAGAAACTAAAGTGCAAAAAACCACTCAAATATGAGGTCCTGGGGCTACTATTAGTGAAGATAAGATCAGCAAGCATGGTGCCCTCCTCAAGCTGCCTGAATTCCTGCTGGACCTGAACAAGCAATCCACGCCGAAGTGACTGGCTTGAGCCGCTGGAGCGTGGAGCTGAACAGCCCTGCATGCAGCTCTCCTGGACCAGCCCTGCACGCGACCCACCCAGAGGCACCGTGAATTCCCACCGCAGCTGTGCTAAAGTCGGAGGTAGGGGAGCCCAGCAGTTCTTGGGGACTGGCATCAACACTCAGAGAGTGATGGGAATAAGACCCTCCCACGGGAAAGGGGAAACCAATGGATGACATGTTGGATTTGGGCAGGACAGCCCTAACTCCATAAGGAAGTGGTTTCAGCTGGTTGCTCCCCTAGCCAAGCAGATTGGTGGAATCTGCTTGGAGTAGGCTGCACCCCTGGTGGGGACCCAGTGAGTCGTTACAAATTAATTCACTGAGATCGGTGCACACTGTCGCAGTGAAGGCCTGCAAAGGTTGACTGGCCCAGAGGGGAGGAGCTAGCGCACACTGCCCGTGAGTGAACTCTAATCTCTGATAACCTATTGAAGAGGGCTAAAGCTCCTAGCCTGCGCCCTCTAGAAGAGCCTTAACCAACAAGAAAAGGGTCTGGGAATTACACTGTACACTTGTATGGAAGAAACCAAAAACATGACGAAAGGGAGAAATAAGAAAACACTCCCAGCCCCCAACCCTGAGAACATTGATCCAGGAGAGGTAAACACAAAAGAGATTGAGGGCAGCAAAAATGCAACATCAAACACAGCGTTAGTGGACATAAAGAGATATCTTCAGGACCTTGTATGTGGGACCAAAACTGAAATATTAATTCAAATTAAACAAGAGATAAGTAGATTAATAAAAGAAGGGCTGGGCACCTCTCAAGAAGACAGACAGAAGAATGGAGGAGCACAAATGGAGAGAAAAATTTAATGAAGAATTCAGGAAAAACCTAGAATTCATGAAAAAGATTCAAAGAGATTATCAGAAAACTAAAGAGTCCATAGAAATCTGGCAAAACTGCTTGAAAGAAACCAAAGATAGACTATCAAAAATTGAACCCAGGCTTGCAATGTGGGGTCATGAAAGAGAAGATCTCTTAAAAATAACAATGGAGCAGGCAGTAAAGATACAAAGACTGGAAGATGACAAGAGGATCTATAACTTAAGAATAAAGTATGTGAATGAAGAAGCAGGAATCAAATAAGAGGAATTACAAAGGCTATTCACAGAAATTATTAAAGAAAATTTCCCAAGCATAGAAAAAAAGACATGATATGCAGAGGTATGAAGCATACAGAACTCCAGCCACCTACAACCCAAATAGAGCTACACCCAGACACATAATAATCAAGATCCCAGAAATTCCATGTAAGAACAGAATATTAAAAGCCATCAGAGAAAAGAAACAGATCACCTATAAAGGAAAACCCATCAAAATCACGGCAGACTTCTCAAAACAGATCATCAAGTCAAGAAGAGCTTGGAGTAAAGTAATTCAAGTGCTGAAGGAGAACATTAGACTGCAGTGGACTACCATGCTGGCTTGATGACAGGCTAAGGAACCCCTCACCCAAACAGAAGGCTTCCTCAGGCTTCAGTCAGTGTGGTGAGTTTGCCCCCCCAAAATAGAAGTCTGCAGTGGGTAAATAGGGACAGAAGTGAAACACTCTCCAAGTGTAAGACCTTGGTTAACCTGGAAAGACAGCAGGTAAACCCCTCCTGCACAGAGAGAACATCAGACAGGTTGAGGAGAGTGCCAATATTGCCCTGCCCAAATTTAGAGGAAATTAAAAGAAATTGTGAGACACCCCAGTGACACAGTAGGGCCTCAGCTGACACAAACACTATAGCCTGGGAGACCTGGTGACCTGCCACAACCTGAAGATATAACAACAGCAGGAACTAAGAGTTGCCCTACATCAATACTTCTGAGCTAGTTATGTCAGAAAGAATATAGGACTCACCCAACAGGCACAGTAGGAGGAATTCAGGAGACTAGATCTCCTCTTCCTGGTGGTACACAGCAATTTGACAAACAACAACCACACAGTAGAACCCTGAAACACACATTGCAGAAAGTTGTGACTGTTGGAATAGAAAGACCAGAAGTTTACCCAAAAGGTGAAAATACCTAAACGAAAAGGCAAAATGCAATCCCAATCATCTAGTCCATCAGGGGCAAGGGCAGGCGATAATGAAAGAGAGGACCCTAAAATTCATACACCAGAAATATCTGAAAAGACAGCAAATGAAGTAAAGAAACAAATCCATGAGGCTATGTAAGAACTCAAATTAGAAATAATGTGTTATGTAAAGACAAAAGTAACAACCTTAGTAAATGAGCTGCTCAACATAGCTAGAGAAGAAATAGATAAGAAACTACAGGAGCATGGGAAATTGATTGAAACTTTGAATGAACAATGCAGAAAACAAGCAGATCTAGGAAACAAATTGAAAGAGATATGCAAGAAGCAAAAAATTGTATTGAAAGCCTGCAAAGCCACTTAAATGAAGCTGAGGGTCATATCTCAGACCTTGAGGACAGGATTGCAGATAGCGATCTTGAAAGGGTGGAACTTATAAAAACAACAAAGCAGCATGAAATGACAATCCAACAGCTACAAGATGATGCCAGGAGAAACAATGTTAGAGTAATAGGCATTAGTGAGGAGGCAGGAGGCAATGCAAATGATATAGCTCAGCTGTTCACAGAAATAATGGCAGAAAATTTCCCAAACATGGGGGGAAAGTCAGATATACAAATAAGTGAGGCATATAGAATGCCACACAATCACAACCAACATAAACCTATAACCAGACATATAATAATTAAGATTTCAGACATACAGCATAAAAACATAATACTAAAAGCCATTAGAGAAAAGACACAACTCACCTACCATGGAAAGCCTATTAGCATCACAGCAGACTTCTCAGCACAAACCTTCAGGTTAAGACGAGCTCAGAGTGAAGTAATTCATGCCCCAAAAGAAAACAATTTTCAACCCAGACTGACATACCCAGGAAAACTGTCTTTCAAATTTAATGGAGAAACAAGATACTTCCATGACAAAGAACAACTAAAGAAATTCATATCCACAAAACCAACCTTAGAAGGAGTGCTGAAGGATATCCTAGGTAGAGATAAAAATGACCACAATCTCCAGAAGAACAAAAGAAAGAAATCACCAGGCTGCACAAGAAAATAAACAAGACAGAAAAGCAGGAAGCTAACAACAGTAACACAACATGGCAAAGTCAAGCCAGTACATATCCGTGATATCCATAAATGTAAATGGGCTCAATTCACATGTCAAAAAGCAGGTTGACAGAATAGATCAAGAAACAGGACCCCACAATATTTGGTATACAAGAAACACATCTGACTCCAAAAGAAATTCATAGATTAAAAGTCAAAGGATGGAAAACAGTATTCCATGCAACAGGAACACAGAAAAAAGCAGGGGTAACTATTCTATTTTCAGATAATATGAACTTCAAACCTAAAATGATTAAAGGAGACAAAGAAGGTCACTACATACTCATAAGTGGAAAAATTCAAGAGGAAGAACCAACAATTATAAATATATATGCACCAAACAAAGGAGTACCCAACTACATAAGACAGATACCGAAGGACATGAAAACCCAAATACACAAGAACACAATTATTGCAGGTGACCATAACAGCCCACTGTCACAAAGAGATAGATCAACTAGACAAAAAAATCAGCAAAGAAATCATAGAACTGAATCACACCTGTAAGCAATTGGACTTAGTAGATGTTTACAGAGTGTTCCACCCAACCACATCAGAATACACCTTCTTCTCAGCTTTCCACAGGACATTCTTAAAAATAGATCATATATTAACCCATAAAACATTCTTAAGTAAATGCAAAGGTATTGAAATTATCCCATGCATACTATCTGACCATAGCGCACTGAAACTGGAAATTAATGGCAAAAGAAATGGCAAAACTGGCATCAATACATGGAAATAAAAGAACAACCTTTTAAACAACCAGTGGGCTACAGATGAAATTAAGGAAGAAATAAAGCAATACATACAATTCAATGAAAATGCAGACAAAACCTACTGTAATCTGTGGGATGAAATGAAAGTGGTCTTAAGAGGAAAATATGTAGCAATAAATTGTCATATCAAGAAAGCAGAATGAGTACAAATAAACAATTTAATGCTGCAACTCAAGCTTCCAGGAAAAGAAGAGCAAGTTAAATCTAAAGCTCATAGAAGAGAGGAAAGTGTAAATATTACAGCAGAAATCAATGCAATTGATATTTAAAAAAATACAAAGAATTAATGAATCCAAAAGCTGGTTTTTCATAGAACAAACAAAACTGACAAATCTCTAGCTAACCTTACAAAAAAAGAAAGAAAACCCCCAAATTCATGCAATAAGGACTGAAAAAGGGGAAATTACCACAGATACCATGGAAATTCAAAAGATCATGAACACCTACTTTGAAAATCTCTACTCACATAGGAAAACACAGAGGAAATGGACAGATTTCTAGAAACACATGCACTACCAAAGCTCAACTAAGAAGATATAGAAATTTTGAATAGCCCAGTATCAGCTATGGAAATTGAACATGTAATAAAAAACTTAGCAACAAAGAAAAGCCCAGGTCCTGATGGATTCACAGCCAAATTTTATAAGAAATTTAGAGAAGATTGATGTTGATACTTAAACTCTTCAATGAAATTGAAAAGAAAGCAATCCTCCCTAAATCTTTCCTAGAGGCAAGTTTTACTCTGATACCAAAACCAGAGAGAGACCCAACCTTTTGAACTATAGGCCAATCGCACTAATGAACATAGATGCAAAGATTCTTAATACAATACTGGCAAATAGAATGCAGCAAATCATCAAGGAGATTATACATCATGACCATGTGGGGTTCATTCCAGGAATGCAGGGATGGTTTAACATACGCAAATCAATAAGTGTCAAACACCACATCAACAGAGCCAAAAACAAAAACCATGTGGTCATCTCAATAGATGCAGAAAAAGCTTTCAATACATTGCAACACATGTTCATGAGAAAAACCCTTCAGAACCTCAGAATACATGGTATCTACCTCAAACTTATAAAGACCATCTATGACAAATGAACAGCCAATATTATACTCAATGGACAAAAACTGATAACTTTCACTTTAAAATCTTGTTCAGACAAGGATGTCCACTATCACCACTCTTATTCTATAGTTCTGGAAACACTAGCCAGGGCAATCAGACAAGAGAAAGAAATCAAACAATAAAGATAGGAAAGGAAGAAGTTAAATTATCACTATTTGCAGATGATATGATACTCTATAAAGAAGACCCCAGATGCCCAGGAAGTCTCCCAGAGGGCAGCATCTCAGGCTGTCCCTTTGGGACCCGAAACTCCCGGATCATAGAGTGACCTGAGCTGTTTGGATTGAAAGTCTGCGCGGACCTGCATCTCGGCGGGACTCTTTGGGGCTGGTAGG
>PVJX010018974.1:0-35614 GCA_004027295.1 Dolichotis patagonum
AACAGAGAGAAACACAGGCAGAGTAGATCAGGAGATAGGGTCCATTGAGATGCTGTATATAAGGAGGCAGGGGGACCCAAAATAAGCAGTGCACCCCATGGGAGTGAAAGGGGAGGAATTGTCTAAAAAAGGAAGGCAGAGGATATTGTTAATAGGGTAACAAGATTTAAAAGCTACATTATTCTCACCACTCTGCTTATATGGATTACATGCTGTTCCAGTTTGTCTACTTACACTAGATTTGAGGACATGGTCAGCTATCCCAAAAATAAGAGGACATATTATAGTAATCATCCTTAACTTCCTATCAACTTAATCAGAAGCCCTGTATAACTTATATAGTCTTATTATGACTGATCTTATTTGAATCAGCTTTGTTAGATTGCTACTTTATATTGACTGATTTTATTCAAATCTGTTATGATTGATAGCATCAAGTCTAAGAGTATAGGCAACTACACTGAAGATTACAAGATTCACTGAGATACCCACTCTGGTTTGATTATTGCCTGCTTTTGAAGTCTTATAATGTCTCCAATGCTTCATTTTTATTAATGTTATATACTGCTGAGACATCATGGTAACCATTGTAGATCACCTTGTATTGCGGTTTTTTATGACTTTTTGCTTCATGCTTTTCTAAGAATTGTTTTGTTTTGTCTTGCTTTGTTTTGTTTTTCCCTCTAATACAGAAAGGATAGATATATATGTAGAGACTCATGCATGTGTAGAGCTTATAAACAGTTTATGAGAACCAACTATATAACGCATGTTGAAAGGAACAACTACTTTGAAGAAAAAGAGACACTACAGTACCCAGTGCTGATTCCATGATGTCACGATGTGAAATCCAGCAATACTATCATTCTTTGTTCAAAGTGATTTTAGCTTGTTTTGTTTTGTTTAAGTTCAACACACATGAAGGTGTGGACAGCTGTTTTGAAGAGAATGAGAGACACTATGACAGCCATTCTTGGCTTCCCTATTGTCTGGTCTTGAAGAACTGAAATGCCTTCTTCGTCCTGTTCAGATCAGTTCCATACTATGTTGCTTCATGTGAATTCCTTGTATGTGACAATATGGACAACTACTTGGAAGAAAACAAGAGTCAATACGATAGAGAGTGAATATCTCCGATTGTCTAGCTTTGAAATTTATGTCTCTTACATTGCTTTCTTGTGATCTGCTTTGTCCTGTTTTGTTGTGTTTAATTTTACCCTTTTGATATAATTGCATGTCTGTTTAAGTGTGTAAAATGGATGACCATATTACTGTTTTTGTCAGATCGTGGAGCAGAACTGTTAACAATCTCACTGTTTGAATGTCTACTTTGCATGTTTTAATTTTGTAATTTGAACAACTATTTCTAAGATGTCAGTATGTAATTTATCAAGTAATGATTTCGTAGTGTTTTGTTGTTGTTGTTCTTTTCCTTTTTTCCTTGGAATTCTGTATTGTTGCTACCCTTTATTCTGTTCTGTTTGGTTTGTTTTTTTTCTCTTTAAATAAAATTTTTTTAAAAAGTTAAGCAGTTACTCATCACACGACTCCTGTCACTCCTAAATTTTCCCCCAACTGAGACTAATGCATATATCTAAAGATGGATACAGGAATATTTATAGCAGTTGCATCACAACCTCACACTGGAAATTGTTCAAAAGGTGAATGGAAAAACATGGTGGTATATCTCTGTATTGGGACACTATCAGGCAACAAAAAGGAGCAAACCATTTATAAATGCAACAAGACAAGTGAATCTCATCATGCTAAGTGAAAGAAGTCAAACATAAGGCTATTTAATTTACATTATCAGTCTGGAAAAGGCAAAACTATAGGGACAGAATCAGATTCATGGCTACCAGGAGCTGGATGGAGGTGGAAAGGATACTTACTGCAAAGAGTGGTTTTGGTGGTGGAAATAGTCTCTATTTTGATCATGGCAGTGCTTAAACAATTAAATACATTTATTATCAAAATTCATCAAACTATGTTTTGTAAAAAGCTTTTAGTCTATCATACCTGACTTAAAACATTTTTTGTTTATTTTGTTTTGTTTTTTTATACCGGGGACAGAACTCATGACTTTGTGCTGGCCAGGCAGACACTTATGCCACTGAGCTAAATCCCTGGCAAAAAATTAGTTTTTTAACATCAAAAGCATAGGCAGCAAAAGTGAAAGGAGATAAATTGAAATATATCAAACTTAAAAGTATCTACAAATCAGAGGATATAACAAAGTGAAAAGCCAACCTAGAGAATGGAAGAAAAACATTTCTTGCAAATTTTTGGAAGAAACAATTTTGCAAACAATTTGCAAAATTGATAGGTTGTTAATATCTAGAATATATAAAGTACTACAACTCAACAAGAACCATATGACCCACCATAAGAATTGGAAAATTATTTCTTAGAAATTTCTTCAAAGAAGATACAGGGATGGCCCACAAGAATATGAAAAGATGCTCTACATCATTATTACAGAAATTAAAATCAACATGCAATGTAACTCACACACATTAGAATGGCTACTAGGACATGAAGGAGGGGAGGAAATAGATACTGGTAAGTAAATGTGTAGAAACTGAAACTCTTACGCACTGTTAGTGGGAATGTAAAATGGTGCAGTTGCTATGAAAAGCAGTAAGGAGGTTCCTCAAAAAAATTAAAAATAGAATTAGCGTGCAATCCAGTAACTCCAATGCTGGCTATATACCCAAAATAAAGCAAAGTTTGCAAGAAACCTGTGTACACACGTGTTCAAACCAACAGTGTCCACAATAGCTACAAGTGGGAAGCAACTCAAGCGTCCACAGTCAGATGAGTAGTTGAACAAATATGGCACATGCATTCAACACAATACTACTCAGATGTAACAAGAAGGGAATTCTGTCTTAGATGGCAACATGGATGAACCGGAAAGATGTCATGCTAAGAAAAATAAGCTAGTCTTAAAAAGACAGATACTGTATGATTCCACTTCCGTGAGGTTCTTAGAGTAGTCAAAATCTTAGGGACAGAAAGTAAAATGGTGAGTGCCAGGGGCTGGTCAGAAGGAAAGGATGAAATGCTGTGGAATGCATGAACACACAGAACTTCTGCTTTGCAAGATAAAAGAGTTCTGGAGACTGGGACACAATGTGAATGTACCTAATCCTCCTGAACTGTTCATTTCAAAATGTTTAAGACGGTAAATTTTGTGCTATTTGTAATTTTACCACAGTGTTTTAGAAAGTTCCTCTGTTACAGAACAATAATACATTTCTGGCCTGGCCCTGCCACTCTGTAGCTGGATGACACTGGAAAGTCTCTTCCCCTTTCTAAACCTCAGCTTCCTTCTTGACACAGGGATAGTAATTCTCAGTAACAAATTTAACTGCTAACATGAGTCGTGTGTTATGGAAACACTTTGCTTCTCCCTATACAAAACATCAACTATCAAAGAAAATGATGGTTAGAGGTGTCAACAGAGCCACTGAAGTTGGTACAACTAGTTAGTGCTAGTTAAAGGTACAGGGTTACAATTCAGGTCTCCCACCGTCCCCCCTCCCCCCACCTCTTTGAGCAAGACTTCTTAACCATACCAGTATCCAAGTTTATCAGCCCTGAGCTTATAAAGAGGGGACATCTTGCAAACATTGGTTCTCACTGAGCCTTTTGTTGCTTTCTGTTAATACATGATGCTTACATTAATTAGGGAGAATTGGTACATGCACATAATGCATTTTAATTACTTTTTCAACAGCTGCCATTACCTCCAGGCACTCACCTGACGAAGGTGGGATACAGCTCTGCGTTCACCAGGCAAATCATTTGTAGCACAATTGTGGTTCCCATCCGGCCCAAACAAGCCAAAGTGGTTTGTAGCCAGCCCAGATCTGCAAAGGAGCACTAGGAGAGTGATCACGGGGATGGGACCTTTCTCCCCAAGACCAGCGAGAAGCACTCAGCGTTGTGCTTGGACAACTAGAGTTGGAAGAGCCTAACAGGTTTTTCTCTCTAACTCTTTCTTTTCTGGATAAATAAACTGAGTCCCAAAAGATTTGGGGCCCTGGTGAGGCTTCCTTGTGCAGAAGAAAGAATAATCATTTTTTGGTGGGGAGGGGTGGGTACTAGAGATGGAACCGAAGGCCTTTGCACAGAGCTACAGGCTCCACCTTTTTATAATTTTTGAGACAGCATCTTGCTAAGTCACTAAGTTGCACCCTCCCAACAGGCTTCTTGAGGGTCTTATCTAGTGGGGGACCCAGGCAGCCCTGTCCCGGTGGGCACTGCTGGAAGGAATGAGTGACAGCTGAAGAATGTGAGCAGGACTGGGGGCTTGGCTGCAGTGTATGGTGTGTGCAGAGCAGTGTGGGGTAGAGGACGCGGCCTGAGCTCTATGGGCCAGAGCGCCCTGCTCAGCCCTATGGCACTCTCCTTCCCAGCATCAGTGCTGCTATTTTCTGAAATCTGCCATTTACAGTATCTTCCCCAGGAGTCCAGAAACAGGAGATGGGGGACAAAATAGGGAGAATCTATTCCAGAACTGCTCTGCCCTCTTCTTGTCTGTTTTGTCCTTCCCCACTGAGCTTTCTTGTCTCTGTCCCCAGTTTATTTCCAGCCCAGCTCTAGAGAACGCAAATATCACAGGACATTTTCCATGGTCCCTTGCATGTATACATGCCAAAATGACTCATTAAGCCAACAAGCGCAAAGCCCAGGCAATAAGAAAGGAGAAAATAGCAAATCTGCCCGGTATTTACTGAACATTTCCAAAGGCAACAACAGTGAAAGGCAATTACATACCCAAATGAAAACTAACAAGAGGGAATCTGCTTTACCTTTACACATAGCTTGGATTCTCATGGGTTATAAGAATTACAGACTAGCCTACACATCTACCAAAAGGTTGGTGTTAAAAAGACTTCCCATGCTAAGTGTTGGTAAGACTGTAGGAATAGTCATCTGTCACTGGGAAAAAGTGGGGTATAAAAGAGCCCAACTCCTCTGGGAAAACTGTCAGGCAGTGTCTATTGAGCTAAATTTAAAAAAAAATAATTAAATTAAGTTTAAAAAAAAATAAAGCCAAACTCATGTGCCCCAGGACCCAGCAAGTGCACTCATGCATGGGTACCCAAGGGAGGCAAGAATGTGAGGCCACCAAAGACACACAGGAGGTAACCCATAGCTTTACTCCTGATGACAAACTGTGGGAACAACAGAAGGGCCACTGCAGTGCAATGGGCACACAGAGTGAGAGTCACTCACTGGAAGCCACACAATAATTTTTTTAAAGGAATTAACTTCATTCCCTTTTAACAATTTGTGTAAACTTCACAGGTATAGTGATAGGACACAAAAAGAAAGAGGACATTTGGTGTGGCTCCATTTATGTGCAGCTTAGGGGAAAGCAGGGATGATTCATTGAAACGGAGTTAGAGGAGCTGTGGTTGGGGACAGGTATTGATTTTGAAGGGGCAAAAGAATACATCTGGGGTGATGGAACTGCCCTGTCATTTCTTCATGCCATCCAAGTAGTTACATGGGTCAAAACTCATTGAGTACATAGGTCACACACTCCTAAGTTGCTCCCCGTGTTTGTTATACTTCAGTTTAAAATTTTAAATAGCCAGGCATGATACTGCCCACCTGTAAACACAGCACTCTGGGAGTCTAAGGCAGGAGGATTAGAAATTCAAGCCCGGCCTGGGCCACTTAGCAATGTTAGTCATACTCTCTCAAAATAAAAAATTTCAGAAAAGAAGGCTGGGACGTAGCTCAGTGTGAAGACCCTGGGTTCAATCCTCAGTGCTGTAAAAAAAATTGTAAACAAAGGTGACATCATGTCTTTGTTCTTGTTCCAGAAGCTTATCGATGAAAACTGAAATGAGTTACAACACTTTTTCCACAATTCAGTTTCCTGGAAAATGGTAAAATGGATAACTCACCATGTGGAATAAAAATCTTGATTAAACTGGCTGCTCCTGCCACAAGATTGGACAGAGCCAGAGGATAGATGCGGCCAACTCGGTCAATGGTGACAAGGATGATGAAGGCTGCAGGGAATTCAACCAGGGCGGAGTAAAAGAAATCCAAATAGTGGTTTTCGCTGGTGGCCCCAGTGTGCAAGATGAGACCCTGGTAGAACACTGAGCAGGTGAACCTGAGTCAGGAAGAGAATGTGGGTCAGAGACTAGGTAGGGGCGGGAAGCAGACCCGGAAGTGAGATACACAATGTCCTAGAGCAGTACAAGCGGGGAGTGGCTAAGAATCAGGAACGGAGTCCTGGAAGGAGCCCTGATGAGAAATTTCTTCCATAGAGGTGAGAGTATGCCTTAGAAGACCCCAAAGAATCTTGGAGATGAAAAATGAGGATTGCTACTGTTCACTGCACACTTAGGTGTCAGGCACTTGGCAGGTGTCAGACACCTGGGGCCCTCTTGGCATCCTTTACATGCCAACAGGGCTCCAAGGAGGTCAGCAGGAGAAGGCAGTAGGTGGGTGAGCAGCATCAAGAACCAGCCTGCTTTCTAAGTGCTGTGTGATCTTCAGGAAGTTAACAGGCCTCTCTGCAGACCTTACTTCTCTCATCTGTAACTGAGATAATAACAGTACAAACCACACTGGTTGTCTTAAGTATTCATTGAGTTAATGGACAAAAGTGCCTATTATGGTTCCCAGCACATTGTATACACTCAATAAAGATAAGCTCGCATGGCCTTCATCATCATTTTTCTACAGATCCCAGCAGAATGAGATGCTCACCAAGTCTCTCTGACCCCATGGTGCTGTCCTCCACCATACAGTGCTGTCTGTAACTGGAACTATTTACTTGCTTTATTCTTTCACTGCACTGTCCTCCATTTGAGGAAAGCAGAGCAGTGTTACAGAATATGGCACACAGACTCATCACTCTCCGTCAAGTAAAACCAAAGGCTGGGCTTGGGGGCGCATGCCTGTGATCCCAGCACTCTGGGAGGCTAAGGCAGGAGGATAGCAAGTTCCAGCTCAGCCAGGGCAACTTAGCAAAGCCCTGTCTCAAAATAATAAGGGTGGACGGATAGGGATGTACCTCAGTGTGAAGCCCCTGGGGTTAATATCCAGGAATACAGAAACAATGTTTACAAGTTTCTGGACTGAGAGTGTAGCTTCCCTATCACACATAGGTCCTAGGTTCAATTCTCAGTGCTGCACCCCCACCCTATAAAAGAGGATTCTGTGTATCTGTTTTGGGGATGTGATACTCTACTACAAACATTTCATAATCATATTAGTGTTTACCTTACATGATGAGATTTTGGCCAATAAAGAATTACTTCCCATGCCTGTAATCCCAGCACTTGGGAAGCTGAGGCAAGAAGATAGCCATGAGTTTGAGGTCAGCTTAGGCTACATAGTGAATTCAAGGCCACTCTAAACTACACAATGAGACCCTGTCTCAACAAAATAAATAGATAAATAAATAAACAAACAAGGAATTACTCTCTTATTCCAATAAGAGAACTGGCTATTGATTACTCGTCAAATTGAGATCACATAGGATGTCCCTAATTAACAGATCCCTTGTTTTGTAAAGCCTCTGCCAGAGAATCCTGGTATGCTTTAGTTTTCAGTCCCAAGTCACTGCTGACTGGACAAAAAGGACAGGCGACCAGGTTTTTGGATTAAGAAAGATACCAAACCTCAGTGAGCTTATCCAAGCCTGAGTAGTGCCGCCCCTTCGAAGCCATTTAGTCAGTTAAATGGAAACATGAAAAAGAGACTGACTTAAGAGAAAAGAATGCATAACTCTGATGATCCTGGCAGCAAACCAACTCATAAACATGCAGGCTGCCACCTTGCTGCAGAAATCATCAATTGCACATATATATTATGAAAAAAGTTACGGCAGGGGATTTAGCTCAGTGGCTTAAGTGCTTGCCTTGCAAGCCCGAGGTCGTGAGTTCGATCCCTGGTACAAAAGAAAAAAAGAAAAAAATTACACTCATGATCTTGAGTCTTTCCTATATCTATATTGGACACTCTTCCAAGCCCCTCACACTCATATCTCCCAACATGCCTGTGCCCTAGATACCATATGTCTCTCCTGATGATGAGGACACTGAATCACAGAGAGATGACAGCACTCTCTAAAGGTCACTACCAAGAAGTGTTGGGCAGATCTTTTGGGTTGTAGGAACAAGAAGCAGCAGGTAGAAGGAGAGAGAGGACAGAGGCCAGCTCACTTAAAGTCTTGCAGGCCACAGAAAGGAGCTGGGCTTATTCTAAGTGGAGTCGTGGACAGGGAGGGACAGACTTTGCCTGCCTTGTGAGGCAGGCAGTGCACACAGAGAGACCACCTTGGAGGTTGCTGCAGTAATGCACGCTACAGAAATCACCTTACAGGGAACCAAGTGATGTGATGAGAAGTAGAAGATTCTGGGACATTTTCAAGATTGAGCTGGCAGGACTTACTGAAGGATCAGTAAGAAAACAGAAGAGTGAAAATTCCCTCTTGGGAGGAGTGTGTCAGGGAAGAGGAGGAAAACAAGCCTTACAGGAAGGCGAGCAATCATTTCTCTTTGCAGCAGTGGACCCAGGACTCCATGGAGACGTTACTGGGCTGAACAGTTTCAATAGAAAGCCACCTGCATGAAGGGTTTGTAAAAGGTCATTCTGTGGCAGAGCACAGGACCCTGGTGCAAACGCAGACATGGGGTGGGTAACTGGTGAGGCAGGACAAGGCACAGCAAACCTGGTTCCTAGAGAACTTGGATGGATTCTGTGGAACAGTGGTTATTCAATCTGTGAAAGTGGTTATTCAATCTGTGAAAGTAAATAGTTACTGAGGGTCCATTCTGTGCTGGGCACCACCTTCCCAGTTCAACTCTATTCTAATGAACCTTATGTGCTGGCATAAACACCTGCCACTGGAAAGCAGAGCTGAGATCCCTGGGGGAGGCGCAGGATCCAGCTGCCAAATCCACTGGGTGTTGGAAGAGTCATTTCGTAATAGCTTTATTTTGATGACACAGCCCACATGGAGGAGTTGGCCCACTGTCCTGAGGGAACAGCATAGGGATTCCTTAGGAGGGCACAGACAGCTGGGGTGAATCCATACTGCATAGGAGGTTTCCAGTCAATGGATGGAGGATGCACAGATACTCCTAGTGGTTTTGTCAGGTTTTTGGATTAAGAAAGGAAATTTCCAGGAGGCACAGGGATGGTAAGTCAAGGCATGGCTCCTTCCAAATCTGCAACTGTTGACCTTTCACAGATAATAACCACTGAAATGAGTCATTTCCCAGTATTCCATCCTCAAGGGAGAAATAAGATTCTTTAACACTCTTTGAGCACTCAACAGCAGTATTAAAATTCCTCTTCATTTGTGGACTTTGACTTGCACCCATGTTTGGCAGTGCATGGGCCCAGCATGTGCCGGAGCTCAGGGAGGGGCCCCTCACCACAGGTAGGTGGGAACCAAGGTGTGGGAGCATTTAGGGTGGGGCCCTCACCCAGGTACATTGGGCAGAAGGCTTGGGGGCATGCAAAGAAGGCTTCTTACCACAGGTACATCAGGATGAACGTGTGCTTCCGCAAAGTCGGCGAGCGGAACAGATCCATGAATGACGGTGTCACATTTTCCACCTTATCCTCCTCGACAGAGAGCATCTGAGAGGGAGTGAAATCAACACCTCAGCCGAGGACAGTCCCTCAGGGAGGAGCCCCAGGTGGGCCACAGCCACCACAAGGCTTCACAGCCATAGGTGAGCAGGGCTCCACCGATTCCAGCTGCAGCCCCTGAGACATTTCCAAATCGCACCCCATGACCTGAGGACCCCCGGCTCTGTCCCTGGCTCTGTCACCTTTAAGTCAGCAACGGGCGGTTTCCCATTCTTCTGAGCGATGTGGTCCATGATCTTCACTGCTTCGGTGTTTCTCTTCTGCGATAACAACCATCGAGGCGACTCGGGAACACACCTGTGGACACAGCTCATCACCAGAAGGCATCTTCCCCAGAAGTCATCTGACATGCAAGCTAACCAGTGCTTGGTTGTGCAGAGCCTGGGACTTACTCCTCAAGCAGATTGGTGAACAAGATCCGAGTTCACTGTGGCTTGGCTTGGAGGCCCTCACAAGAGTTCTTTGAGTCACTTGTGCTCAGGGCCACTTGTTAAGCCTTATAGAGAAGAGGAAAATACAGCTTTCTGTGTCACCTTCTTTCTATGGAACATGAGCCCATCTTTCCTAAAAGCTGACAGTCCCTGTCCCCATGGGAATACACTCACACAGGGTAGATGCTCCAGGTACCATCCCCCATTCTCACATCCCTCAAGCAAAACATAGCATATTCACTTTCCTTTAAAATCAGTCTATATCAAATGAAGCGGGGATTTTGCAACTAGAAAACTGGGACTCTGGTACAAGCATTTTCTGGAAGCTCAGAATTAAGCCTGAGTGTCATTTCTTCAGGTGACCCGTTTGTTTCACAGGCTCCTCCTAAACTTCCAGGCTGTAGATATGCACACTCAGAGGCTGGCTTTCCTTCAGACAACCCAAGTCTACTTACTGTCACCTATAGATAATGTTTGCCCCAATACAATTGGCAAGAGGTGCATGGATAAAGATATTTCTCTCTGCTGTTACCTCCTCCCACCACAATAAAATTTATCTATGGAGTTGTTTATCCCCTCAAACTGTGCAAAGAGCTCACAGTTGTTAAGAATAACACTCCCATTGGATGATTCTGTTCCATAATGGCTCCATGTGCACAGACTTCAGGGAATGTGAGAAGCCCTTTCATTCATAAATTCATTCAGCCAAGTATCAAATATGTGGCTAAATGGGAGGTATATCTGAGTCCTGTCAATAATAGCAATATTATCCTAAAAACAACCCCACTTGAACCTCACCCCTGTACTGGACACTTTACGTAGATTATTTCCCAGATTTCCCAAGGTTATTGACAACACCTAGAAAGCTGCTTCTTGCACCCAGGCATGAGGCTGACCCACCGAGGCCAGTCTAATTCTGGGAGATGCACATTTCAGGCTTTGGAATGGACAGCCAACCCCTGTGATCCATGAGGCTTTGTCCATCTTCTAGTAAAACTTGTGTCTAGGCGGGTGGCACATGTGCATCTGAACAGGCTGTGTCTGAGGTCTCTGGGCAGCATCAGAGTGGCCCAATGGCAGGCCTGGCTTTGGAAACAGCTCTGTGCACATGTGTGTGCATGTGCCCCTTGAGGTGGTGTACATGGGCCCTACTCCCTCCCATTGACCCCTGTCCAATGGGCAGCAAGCAGGGAGCGGAAAGGTAGTATTACCAGTAGTAGAGCAGGAAGAGGAAGGTGGGCAGGGACACAGCCAGCTGAAGCCAGCGCCAGTGTGGAATGGCATATGCCACCCCAGTGAGCACCACTAGCCCCACCGTGAAGGCCACCTGGTACAGGATCGCCACTGTCCTTCTGTAGCCTGAGCCAACAAATTCTGTGACTGAAACAGAAAAATAGTCACCATGTACCTCCCAGCACATGTGAGGTCCCTGGAGAGATGCGTATCCATCTGTCCTCTGTCCCCACCACTGCCCAACCCAGCTACCCACACTCACTTCTGTGCGTCCTCCATTTCTCCCCCAGACCACTTCTGCTGCCCTCTGGCTCCCCCACTGAAGACATAGGAAGCCTCATTCTGACAGATGGCAGGCAGGCCATGTAACGGACACATACAGGTGATCAAAAAGTGCAGCGAGTGCTTAAGTAAAAACTATAATAAAAGACACATTGCTAAGAACAGTGGAATATGTACATTCGAAGCAAAGAGGGCCATTTTGAGCGTTCTTAGGGGGAATTAATGGCAATGACTTTTACCGTAAAAATTTTCTTAAATATTCACCATATTTTGTGATCACCCTGCATTGAGCACTCATGTACAGCAATTTCTCTCAAATAAAACCTTACGGTGTGTCCTCATCCACCTCAGTCACTCAGTCTGGTAACATGTGACTTCAAGCTCTTTTCCAAAGCCAGAAGGACTGTGAAACATAAATGTTTTTAATCAATTCGACATCAAAGCAGCCAGGACAGCACAAGTAAAGATGCCTGTGAAACAGGACTTCCAGAGCTGCTTCAGGAGGTGGCGAGAATGATGGGGTAAGTGTGTTCAAGTGAGGGGAAGTATTTTGAAGAGGGTTAGTGGCAATGTGTCTTTTACTGCCGTAAAGTTGTAAATTTAAACAGCCGCCATAGTTATTGATCATATCCTATAAGCCATATGCTAAGTTAGAATGGCTCCATTCTGTGGGGAAACCAAAGCTTGGATCAGGTAGGGAAATCAAGGGCAGGGCGGGTAGAGAGGTTGTAGTTACACAGGGCTGGGGGGGCGAAGGGATGGAATGGAGCAAAGCTGAGGAGTCAGGGAGAACTGCGTTCGGAGGGGGGGACTGTAAGGAGGCCCATGTGGCTGGGGCGGTGGACTGCAAAGGCAGGTGAATGGTGCTCAGTTCAGAGGGGCAACAGGGTCGCAACCCTGTAGGAATCAAAGTGCATTATGAAAACTGTCTTCTCCCATAGGAAAGAGAGCCACTGTGGCAGAGAGGAGCCACCTGCCACTTTCTGCTTCCAAAGGCTCACTTGGCTACTGAGTTAACCCCTTTCATATGCATCTGGAAGGCCCATTTGGGAGTGAAGCATTGGTAGGGACTTGAAGCAGCAGAGGTCATGGAGAGGGTGGGATTCTGTGGGTTTGGAAAATAAAGTAAGAGCAAGATTCACAGATGGACTGGAGACCAGTGTAAATGAAAGAGGTGGAGGTGATGTCGATTTCAAGATGCTCAGCCTAAGCACCTGGCAGAGGGCTCTGTCCTCATCTGGGATCTGCTGGTGGCACAGCTTTCTCGTCTCTCAAGGTGGGACTGTGGTTTCCCTCAGCCCTTGGAAAGCACAATCAGAGAACCAAGCGTAGGATACTGTTCTCACAAATGACCAATAAGGTTGTTTCTTTTCTCTTCTCAAAAAAGCAAAAATGTAGCTTCTCCTCCCTGCTCCGATTTGCCCACTTCACAGACTGGGGAAAGAAAGTACACAGAACTCTCTCATGCTACTTTTCTCCAGAAAGGGAGTTTTTGGATCTTTTGTTCTTATCACCCATAGAATGTGAAGACGGAAAAAAACCCATGGTGGTTTATACCTCAACTTTCTAAAAAACCATGATGGATACTGCTTCTCTTATTTTCACTTTTGTGCTCTCTCTTACATCTGGATTATCATTCAAACTGTCTAAATTCTTGATTGTTTGTTTGTTTTTTCATTTCTTTGAAAACGTTTCTAGTTGTTTCATTTTAAAAAGTTAAAATACTCCCCCAGTGTCTCCATGTCCCACACCACCTCCTGACTCTCCTACTGTGGTATTGTGAAAAGGAGGCCACACCTGCCCCATGCAGGCCCTGGCCACACACATACAATTAACGGTCACATTTTCTTTTCTTTTCTCTTCTTTTTTTCTTGTCTTTTCTCTTCTCTTCCCTTCTCTTTTCTTTCCCTCCTTCCTTCTTGCCTTCTTTCTTTTAGGATATGAGGGTTAAACCCAGGACTGAGCTACATCCCCAGCCTTTTGTATTTTTTTATTTGAGACAGTCTCACTAAGTTACTAAGTTGTGCACACTGGGCTCAGAGTTGTGACCCTCCTGCCTCAGCCTTCTAGAGTGCCAGGATTACAGATGTGTGCCACCATACTGGCTAACTATCCCCATTTCTGTAGACACTGCAAACCTCCCTGTCCCCTAAAGCCCCACCTCCACGTTCAGTTTGTCCCCTCTGAGTGTGCCACCTGACTTCTGTCCTGCATTCATGCAGGAAACCTCAGTCCCATGTGTAATTACTCAGGGTGTAGCCAGACATCCAGGTGCCCTTGCTGAACATTCCCTGCACCAGGCGGAAGAGAAACATGGATGTGTAGTCTGGAGCCACTGCTGTCAGCACACCAGACACAGCAGTGACCAGAGAGGTCCCCAGGAGACACAGCTTGCGGCCAAACCTGCAGCAAAACGGAGGCAAGAACAAGGAGTGGGGGTCAGCTATGTACATTCCCACCAGCCCCCACTGTCCCAGGGGTACAAAGCTACTCCATCACATCCCCAAATGGAAGCCCCTGTTTCCTCCAAAGTCCTTCCCCACAAATAACTGCGACACAGCTGCTCCCATGTCATCTGCCGTTTCTCCAAATGACCCTACTCCCCAAAATGTGGCTTTTGTCCCCAGTCTCTGTGCCCCACCCTACTGTATGACCTGTGTTTTGCACTTGTGTCTGCCCTGCAGCCCACAGTAGTCCCAACAGAGGCTACCATGTCTCACCCCCACCACCTGCTGCAGTGGAGCCCCACCCACCACGTTCTCCACGCCTGACCCAGCTCCTGCGGTCCTCAAGCCCGGAAGGTGTGTTTCACTCGCCTGTCTTTGACATACCTGTCTGCGATGTAGCCAATGCCCAGGGAGCCGAGGAAGAAGCCCAAGCTCACGGAGGACTGAAAGAGGTCCACCTTCCAGGCATCTGCACACACCAGGTCAAACTGCCATGTCGGGAGGGGTGGGAACACAGACTCTGTATTAGCAGGGACCCCATGCTTTATCCTCCCTCGGATAAAGCAAAACTTGACACTTGACACAAAACTTGCTCTCTCCCAGCAATTACACCTACTTTAATTACATTTTCCTAAGACACAATTTAAGGTTGCTGGTGACTCTCAGGAACTAGAAACATATTTTTAGCACCTTTGTGTCACTCTCTTTAGGTGTTAATGAAAGTAGCTGTTGTCAAGTGCTTTGTCAAAGGAAGCTGGCTGTCAAAGGAAGAAACTTCGGTGAAGGGAGCAAGAATATAGACAAATCTCAGGGGAGACATAGCTGCCAGGAAAGTTATCTAAAACCAAATTCAGCCAAGTACTTTCTCAAAAATGAATGCAGGCAAAGAACTATAACATGTTCCCAGGGTTGGTCAAAGATCCTTTATTAATTATGTATTAGTTATTGTGTATTTAATGAAATAAATTTTGTGACAGATGGCCACCTGCCCCATCTTGGGGGCAGATGGCCCATCAGCAACATGGCTTGGGGACCTCAGAGATAGGAAGAGACTCAGGGGCTGGGGATTTGGCTCGGCAGTGTAAGCACCTGCCTGGCAAGCACGAGGTCATGAGTTCGATCCCCGGTACCAAAAAAAAAAAAGTTTGGAAGAGACTCGAGGTCCCTGCTGCCAAGAGCCAGGAGAGGGGACAGAGCAAAAGACAAGGGTGTGGACTGTGAGAGCAGAGCCTGTCTGTCCTGGGTTTGGGAAACGCAGAGGCCTAGAGGAAGCAGGCTACTCGGGCTTCTCTGGCTGTCATGGTTTACGTCGGTGGCCCCCAGGCCTCATGTATTTGCATTGTGCATTTCTGATTGGTTCATTGTCTAGTGCTTGGATTGGTGGTGTCAGTGCTACACCCTCCTAGGGGGTGGAGCCAGGATGTGATGTAATGGCAGGAAGAAGGTGTGTCTTTCTTGCCAGTTTCCGCTTGCTGTTTGCAGCCGCCATGAACTGCGGCCCTGCCATGCCACCCTGTCTTGGAGCCAACTGAGTATGGACTGAAACCTCCAAAAACTGTAAGAAATAAACCTTTCCTTTCCCAACTTTGGGCATCAGGTATTTTGTCTCAGCAATGAGTAAAAAGTAACTAAGACACTGGTCCTAAGCACAAGGTGACTCTAGCACATGCCCAAGCACACTGCAAGGTCTGTGCCAAGTAAAGTCAGTTCTTTGGAGCTAAGCAAGGCAGAATGAAGATTCCAGGAGGTGGGCAGGCTGGAGCTGGGGCCTCTTGTTCCCTGCCCATTTTTGACACAGCCCATTATGGGCTTCTTTCTCTGCCTGTCTCTCTGCACTGATGTCTTTGCTTTGGATTCATGGTTCCACCTAACCAGGAGGACAGATCATTCCAGGGTATTGTCTGGCTATCCCAGGTTCTGTGTCTCCAACTGTCTCTATGCCATGTCCTCTCTCATCCAGGACAATGTCCCTATATATCACCAAAGTCACTGGGCCTCAGCCTGTCCCCTTCTTCACTGTTCTTCCAGTTTTTCATTCCAGTCTTTCAATTCAGGGTCATATATTGGGGAGCAGGGTCATTTGGAGAAAGGGCAGATGGCGTGGGAGCAGCTATGTCACAGGTTTTGTAAGGCCCAGGTTGCCACCTTGTCTGGGAATGGTGTGCAGACCCAGGCAGCTCCCTGAACAGGACATGCATCTTATTTTTCCACTATCAACACCCATGGAGGATTAACTTGCATGGCTTGCAGCCTTACTATGCCTTCTTGACCCCAAATTCAGCCCAGCCACTGCACTCCAGGCAGAGATGTATACCCTGAAAAAACAGACATGGCCCCACAGAGAAGTTGAGTTGCACAAGGCAGAGGAAGAAAGTGTCTCATTTAATGCTTCTGCCAAGATTCACCAGGGCTGAGGCAACTCTTTCCAGCCCAGTATATAAAGCAATGGGACCAATGGTTGCCAACTTGCCTTATCCCAACACTCACCCAGAGTCCTTGCTAAGTATCTGTTCTCAGTGGATTCTGCCTCAGTAGATCATGAATGGAAATGCAGGTGACCCATAGGACCAGGTGAGTTTGGATAAAATGGACATGACCACCTTCTCCCCTTGCCCCAGATCTCACCCTCATGCTCGACACTTGCAGTGGATGGAACCAGTGGGTCCCTAGCCTGGTACAGGGCTGTGGCTGAAGCCATGGCAATTACAGCAGAATCGCTACATGAGGGGAGTCAAAAGCTATCAAACACTGGCCCTGAATCAAGGCCAGAAGATTGTTACAGCTGCTGGTTTCAAACAGGAGCCTAAAGAGAATTCTTTCTGTGGTCTGTTGGCCATTTCAGAACTTTGGAAATGTAATGGTCAATTCATCAGAAAGAAATAGCAGCTGTGAGTGTGGCAGGCTTCGGCACCAAATAGCAGCTGTGAGTGTGGCAGGCTTTGGCACCATGCGGCGACCTGGGGTGCTGGAAGAACAAAGAGCTCCTCCCCTCTCTGGTGGGCGGCTGTGAGCCTGCTGGTGCACGGGCTGAGAATCAAACAAACATCTCATGTTTCCCTGTCCCATGTCCTCCCCCTCCACCCCACTTAGCAAGTGGGAGCCAGTGCACTGGACATCTTGTGAAAGATTGGCTGTATTGTTTTGTATGAACTCTCCATATACAAAGACGTGAACAACCATTTGGAAGAAAACGAGACAATATGACAGATAGTGAAGATCTCTGGTTGTCTAGCTTTGAAATTTATGTTTTCTTATGTCCTGTTCTGTTCTGCTTTGTTGTGTTTAATTTTACCCCCTTTAAAATTAAAAAAAAAAATCTATCAAATATCACTTTTATTCCACAGGCAGATGCATGATTCCAGTCGCTAAGCCTCAGAGAGGGAGGTTAAACTTAGTGTTGAAACAAGGGCCTTCCATAAAACAAGCTCCAATGTCCAAGGCAATGCTAAGTTAAAAATTAGTCCTGCAGAAGTAAATAACTACAGTTCATTCTCCAATAGAAATCTTCAGTTTAGGGTAAGAAGTTGGGCAAACGTAGTTTGAAAGCAGTTGGAAGGGAAAATTAAAGTACAAGATAAGGGTCAAGGATATAGCTCAGCAGCACAGCATCTACCTGGCAAGCATGAGGTCATGAGTTCAATACCTAGTACCAAAAAATAATAAAATAAAATAAAATAAAATAAAATAAAATAATAAAATAAAGTTCAAGGTAACATTTGTCCAGGAGACCAGGATGTTTGTCACAGAGCCCAGGACATTTGTCCAGGTCTGAATTTGGGATCAAGAGGGCCCTTCCACCCTACTTCACCCCACACTTCTATTTACCTCTGAATATTTCCAAATCCATCCCACTACCTTCAAATCCAACACAGCCAGTGGAAGCTTTTTCTGCTATAACCAGCTGGCCCTCATTGGACCTGTCAAGAAGGGTTCCAGGACTTCCAAAACCTTTAGCAAAGCACTTGCTCTTGGGGTCCTTTGTTCATAGGAAATCCCTTCTAAAACCATTTTCTCCTCTTATGTGTGTCCCCTCCTCCATTCCTGCTGCCACAAGTCACCACCTCTCCACCTCTCCAGGCTGCTACTTCTCCTAGGTCCCACTCAGTACTCACTAACTTCCTTTGCCTGAGCTCCCCCAGGTGAGAACTTTCAGCCATACTGGATTCTCCTTCTCGCTATGCAATATCCACACCTCTTAAGCATGATGCCTTTGTTCCCATAACAGCTGTGTTGACTGATATTTTTCACCTGCCCTCTCTTCTTGGCTGCCTCATGCATCTTTTTACCCCTTGTAAGCATCTACTCCCACCACCATTCTGCTCCTGAACCATTCACCAGATCCAGTTAGAATTGCCTTGCTCCTCTGTAAATTTGAATTTCAGGGAGACAATTTTTAGAATAAGTATGTCCCCATGCAATATTTGCATTCATAAACCCAGGCCCCATTATCAGCATATAGTATCATACAATATCTAGGACATAATTATCTTTTTAAAACTGTATTTTCTGAAATTCGAATTTAACTGGGGATCCTGTTCGTTTCCTGGTGACCTAAGGATTCATATTTTGACCCCAAGGTCAACATTGTCCTCCCTCCTCTGCAGGCCCCTGAATATGAATCATTTTAGTAACTCCTGACAACAGCAAATCTCACTCTCCCTGAGCCTGGGCCTAGACCTGGGATTTACTCCCTCTCTCCTCCTGGTCCCTTGCCTTGTTGGTCAAAATACATGCAGGATTCAGTTCAAATGCTCCCCCTCCAGGAAGACACCCACGATCAGCTCTATGCTCGGCTCACAGCATTGCCACATGGCTTTGGACTCCCATTAAGTGAATACTGGTCTCTCTCACTACTCTTCCTCTCTCACTGTGAGACTGAAGGCTCCTGGTGGGGACTTGACTGCCTTTTGCTCTGTCCCCTCACAGTATCACCCCCAGTGGTAGGGCAGAGAGGGAGCTGGGACACCCTTAATGAACACATGGAAGGGTGACTGGATGGATGAATGGTTGCCTCAGATCATCTCAGACAGTGGATTTCTCACTCCCAGAGAACAAGTACGCCCCAAGCTCGGCCCACATCTAGACTCCCACAGAGCTGGGTATTCCTGGAAAGTGAGTCCTGGAAGGGGTTGGAGATGCCATGGAGACCAGATGTCCATTCAAAGCATGTAAAGCCAGGGGTCCCAGCACCTTCTCTGCCCAGTGAACAGACAGGTTGTTGCTGCTCAGGCTGAGGGAACACTGGACATCTCCAGTGACAGTCCTAAACATGTTGACCCTAAAGCCACTAAGGGGAGAGAAAGGAGAAAGGAAGCCCAAGCCTGGTGTCTGCCAAGTACACTGTAACCAGAGCCTTCCTTCTTTTCTGGAAAAAAGAAAGAAAAAAAAAAAGGACTTGCTCTATGTCCACCCTATTCCTCAAACACACACATCATCCAAAATGCAAAGCCTGGTCTTACCTCAGTGACGATGGAGGAGCCAGGCATGTCATATACCCAGCCGTGCTGACAGGGGCCCAGAGGCAGGCGGCTCCTGTTGTCAGCCAGGCTGGACAGAGGGTCCGTGCAGCTAAGGGTGCTCTGGTTCCAGTCCACCTCATACTGCATGCACTGGTGGAGGAAGGTGTCGTCCGCAGCACCCAGGCCGGGCACTGTGTAGTTGAGCTCTTCAGCCAGACTCCAGCCACATCGCTGGCTCAGCTCGGCCACCCCAGGGTTCCAGCAGCGGTGGTCAGGGGTAAAACCCAGAAAGATAATGCCCACATAGATGGGGGCTAAAGCAGCTGAGATCAAGCACAGGGTCAGAAAAACTTGCTTCTGGAACCAGCCAAACTCCCCAACCTGCTCCAGAACATCATCCACAGTGGGCATGTTTGGGCAGCACTCTCATCAACCTGGCCCCATTTAAGGGCTCATGTGAAGCTCTTTGGAATAGGGTGGTTTGAAGTCAAGTTGCTGTCCAAGCATGATACATCAGGAAAACAACCAACCAGAAATAACCTTTTACCCCCTGGTGCCAGCACAAGGGCAAGGGTAGAAGACACGAGGCTGGCTGGCTGCTTTGTTTGCTTTGCTGGGAAGCTGAGGCCTAAAAGCAATGAGTCCCTCCAGACAGCAAGGAGAGAGCCTATAACCATGGGCCACCTCGCAGGGCCCTTCAGAAGGGAGGCGCTGATAAAGAGCTTTTTATAGTCTAGGTGAATCAAAAGTAGTAAACGTGCACAGCACGATGGAGAAATAAGATACTTCAACAAAGAGCTTTTATAACCTGGATAAATCAAATTGACTATTTGAACAATAAACAGGTTTTTATAACCCAGATAAATCAAAGGTAACAAATTGACTATTTGCACAATAAAAAGGTTTTTATAACCCAGATGAATCAAAGGTAGCAAACCAACTATTCTCATAGCAGCTTATTGTTCTCAACAGAGTAGGGTCTGTGCCCCTTCGCACCTGGGCTTTGATCGAGCACAGTTTATTGCCTCTATAGGCTCTGGTCCAGTCAATTGAGAAGGATTTAGAATAAAAATTCATGGAAAAAGGGGCATCAAAAGGCCACAGGCCACCCAGTGACTATCCTAACAGAAATACCAGCCAGTGTTTTTGGAGCATGGATCCAGGATCCAGTTTGTCATCTAATTCATTCTCACCATGGCCTTTGAGCTGGGTGCTGTCATTATTCTCATTCCACACCTGGGGAAATAGACACTAAGGAGGTAAAGTCTCTGTCACCATCCCACTCCAGAGCAAGGGCCCATGGCTTCCCTGGAGACACCTCATGAGCTGTTTCTGGCTTGTGCCTACACATTTCAGGCACTATGCTAGGCTCCAAGCTGCAGAAATGGGAAGGTTCCAATCATTAAGCCCAGACAGGAGACAGACTTGCAAAGGAACAATTGCTGGGACAGTCACAGCAGCCAGCACAAGGCCCCAGAGGAACCCTTGTAGGACAAATGGGCTAAGGAGGTACAAGGTAAGTGGGACAGAGCAGATGAGAGAGACAAGCAGAGTATAGCAGGTACCGTCAGTGACCCCAAACACCCCACCTCATAGTGTTCACATCCTTGTAATTTTCCTGCAACCAGTGAAAACAGCAAAGATCATGTTGATACACACGACTGTGTCACATAAGATTGTAATGTCCACCTTTTTGGAGTCTCTCTCCCTTGCAGCCTTGCTGAAGGGAGTCACTTTTTTGGGAGGCCCATATGGCAAGGAACTGAGGGTGCCCCAGCAGGTCACCAGCAAGAACTTGAGACCCTCAGTTCTTCCACTGCAGGGACTGGATCTTACCACAACCAAGTGGGTTCAGAAGAGCTTCTTTCTCCAGACAAGTGTTACCGTGAGGCTGTAGCCACCCTCCCAATCTGACCCACAGATAATGACAGACAAGAGTGTGTGGCTTTATACTGACATGCTTGTGGCAAGGTTATTATGCAGTGATGGGGTAACCCTGCACTCTGGGCTCAGAATGCATGTGCAGCCTGGAAAGGGGGGGGGTGAGCTAGGTTCGGTCCTTCTGCAGGGTCTGTGCTTTGTGCTCATGCTCTGCTGTGCCTAAGGCCATCCTTGATGAGGGCCGGTGAGGCAAGCAGCTAGAGGCCAGTTTGGGCACACCCTCCCTCCACCCTTTAGTCTTCTGGGGACATGGAACAGCCTGCACTTGGCAGGACCCCAGCTCCAGGACAATCCTGAGCAAGGGGGGGCTCACCACAGGACAGAGCTGGGAGCCAGGTAGTTAAATCTTTTGGCCTCCATCCCAGAAACATCTTCTGGTTAACATGGGACTTGCTGGGTTGTGAGGCTCAACCTGACTCCATACAGAGATGCCCTGCACTGTCTAACAGAACCAGCCCTCCCTAAACCCATTTGGGTCTTCACTAGGTACCACTACCTCCCCTGAGCAGGCTCCAAGCTGCCTGGCTGTGAAGCATTCTGAGCTCCAGGAAATAGCAGGAAAAACTCTGCACAGGTGTGAGACCCCAGTTGGCTTTAGCCTGGCCTTGCAGATGCAAGGCTTCAAAGTGCCGGGCAGAAAACACCTTGCCCTGCTTGCATTTCAGCTCTAGGGAGGCACAGGAGTGGGTTCCTCCTCATGAACACAGGGGCAACCAATAGAGAAATGGGCTCCGTCTACCTTTTTGTCTCTTTGTTGGGTGGGCACTCAGAGCTGTCACCTCCACTGGATGCCTTGGTCACAAGCATGAACCACACTAGGGGGAAGCATGGAGGGGCTGCAGCTCTGAAATTCCCCCTGCTATAAGTTTTCTTCTTCAAAAGTGCCTGTCTTTACAGGAGGCTGAACTCCCCCTGGTGGGAAGAAGGCAAGCCACTCCCCAGCACAAGGTCATAGACTCACTCAGAGCTAGATGTTTGCTCTTTCCTGCAGCTCTCTAAATATGCACTCCCCTGAACCAGGGTGCCCTGCAGGTGCTTGGGAAGCAGCCAGTGTACAAAGGTCCATCTTTCAACCTACACTGGGGAGAAAGCAGGGCCCCCACCTTGCCTCATCCACCCAGCAGCCAACCAAACATGATGGCCCAGCTCACGTATGCCCTAGATTAAAACAGCTGCCCTACCTATCCTGGTGGGTACAGGTCCTCTTTCTTTGTTTGGACCAGGGAACAAAAGGGGAGGTTCCTTTTTGTGGTCATCCAGCTTCATGTTTTGGGTCCACACAAGGATGGTCAGATATCTGGAGCGATTGAAATTGCACGGGCAGAAGTGACTGAGGATGTAGCCAATGAGAACTGAGCAATCAAGATGACAGAGTAGGCTCTTTACTGAACCTGAGACACATAATCTGACAAAATTCTTGAGTTACCCATGTGTCATAGATGAGAAACCAAGGCCAGAAGAGCAACTGGTATGGTTTAGACATGATTTGTCCTTGCCAAAACTGATATTGAAATTTGTCAGGGAGATGGTATTAAGGAGTGACAGGAACTTCAACAGGTATTTGGGCAGCCAGGCATAGTGGCCCACACCTGTATTCCCAGCAGTTTGGGAAGCTGAGGCAGAAGGATCACAAGTTCAAGCCCAGCCTGGACAACTGAGTGAAACCCTGTCAATAAATAAATGAAGGATGGAGATATAGCTCAGTGCAAAGGTCCTGAGTTTAACGTCAAGTACATAAAATAAAAACAAAATAGACCTTGAAAAGATAGCTGCTCAGCTCATGGAGATATGAAGCATTAATGCAGGTCATCCTGGGAAGGTTAGTATGAGCGAGTTGCAGAAAGCCCGGGTGCTGAGTCTCCTCCCTCTTCCACGTGTGCCCCTTGTCCTTTATGATTTCTGTCATGGGGACAAGGCCTTCCCAGTTTCCCAAGGTAGAAGCTAAAATAAACCTCTTTTCTTTCTTTATAAATTACCCAGTCTAAAGTACTTTTTCTTTTTTCCTTTGTTTTGTTTTGTTTTGTTTTGTCTTTTTGAGATAGAGTTTCATTATGCAGTTCAGGCTGGCCTTGAATTCACTTTGTAGGCTAGGCTGGACTTGAGCTCTCAGCAATCCTCTTGCCTCAGCCTCTCAAGTGCTGAAGTACTTTGTTATAACAAAACAAAACAAAGACAGTAGGTCACCTGCCGCATGTCATGTGGTCAGCTCAGATCAAGTCTCAAAAGTCAATTCAGACAAACCCCCACCATCAGTGACCAATTTTCCAAAAGTCCTTGTATATTTCACAACTCAGGCAATGTCCACTTAGACACAAATTCCAGGTGGTGCTCTCTTTGGCTTGGGACAGTTGACCCCAGGCCTTAGTACCTCCTGGGACCAATGAGGAGACAGGAATAGAACCAGCTACAGCATCAAGAACACCAGGCTGACCTGAAAAGGGAGGAAAGAGCCTAGTTCAAGAGCAAACCCAGATCCGCACATGGGGTACACTTCCAGCACACTCCAGGGGCTGCCTGCAGAATCCCAGAGACTGTCCCAGGAAGAGGCTGCAAAGGTTGATGAGGACCTGCTGGAAGGACTGAGATGGCACAACCTGGGAATGCAGATATTCTGGAAGTAAGAGCCACCCCCTGGGGCCTGGGCCTGCTCACCACCCCCTGAGGCCTGGGCCTGCCAACCTCCCCTGGTCCTGAGGGTGCCAGAACAGTGCTCAGACCCCTGCAGATGCCCCAGGTTTGTGCCCACTCACTGGCCCTGCAGTTGGCTGTATGCCCTGTGCTGGTCAGAAGGGGACTAGTGTTAGGGGCCAATCCTGTCCTACAGCCCCTCTTTCCTAGATGGCACCATATTTCACAGGCCCCATGGGAGAGTCGTTGACTCACTCTGGCGAACAGTGTGGCTTCCATAAGGGTCTCGGCAGGATCTTCAGTGCTGCCCTCCTCGGACCACAGACGCCACAGTTCTGGTGCCTAAATTTCCCCACCCTGGCCCCTGGCTGACACAAAGACACAGAGGCTGCAAGGGCCCTCCTGTCTGGCATGCCTGCCCTGCCAGCACGGTCACCAGTGGAGGTTGCTGGTGACCTCTGCTTCTGTTTCCTCTCCAGGTGCTGGACAGGCAAGCTCCAGAGACTGTCTCTGCCACAGGGCCTGGGACGTGTGCGAACCAGAAGCCACGCACAATATCCCCACCTCCCTCTTGCCACACCAACAGAGTTCACTGTGGGTGGGGTTGGGGGTCCCTGAGAACATAGCCCGACCAGCGCCCAGAGAATGCAGCTAACTTCCAGTTGAAAGTGAGGTCACCACCTACTCTCAGTTTCCAGTCTTGGTTCCGTCCAGCTCAGGCCTCGCCTTGCTGGCACCTGGCCAGCCTCACTCAAGACCTTGACATCCATATGGCAGCCTTGTCACAGGCCAGTTTGGGTCTCAGCTACCTTTTTTTCCTGCCCACTCTACCCCCACAGGCACCCACAGGACCACCTATCTACTCACTCACTCATTCCACTGGTGTGCAGGGCCTGCCACACTCCACGTGTGGCACTACTGAGAATGCAGTAGGCCCAAGACACCAATGTCCCGGCTTTTGAAATGTAAGGACAGCCACTGATCAGAGCACGCAGACAGGGCAAAGAACAAAGCCTTCTGGCCAGAACAGTCCTCAGATAAGAGATATAGAAGGATGCTTCACCTCAGAGCCAGTGATCAGGGCCAGCCTTTGGAGTGATACTGAGCCCTGCCGAAGGTGGGAGGGTGAACCTCACAGGTCTTTGCAGGAAGTCTGTTCCATTCAGAAGGAACTGCAGGGGCAGAGGCCCTGAGCACAGCTAGCAAAATGGCCTGGGTGTGGAGCCAGCCAAGGGAGCAGAGGGCAGACAGAACACAGGGATGGCGGCACTAAGGGCTCTGCTGGGACAGAGCTTTAGCCAAAGGAAAGGGGACACACTTGTGGCGATTATGCTGTAACTAGCTGCATACATTCTAAACTTCAGTACTGCGGGTCCCCAGAGCTCTTCCTGCCATTGTTTTTTTCTTTTTTTTTTTTTTATTTTATTTAAAGAGAAGAAAGGGAAAAAAAAGAAACCAGAATAAAGGGTAGCAACAATACAGAATTCCAAGGAATAAAGGAAAAGAACAACAACAAAAAAAAACCTAAGAGATTATTACTTGACAAATTACATACTGACGTCTTAGAAATAGTTGTTCAAATTATAAAGTTAAAACATGTAAAGTAGACTTTCAAAAAGTGAGTCTGTTAACAGTTCTGTTCCATGATCTGACAAAAAAAAACAGCAATATGGTCATCCATCTTACCCACTCAAATATACATTCAATTATATCGAAAGGGTAAAATTAAACACAACAAAACAGAACAAAGCGGATCCCAAGAAAGCAATGTAAAAGACATAAATTCCAAAACTAGACAATCAGAGATATTCACTCTCTATCGTATTGACTCTTGTTTTCTTCCAAATAGTTGTCCATATTGTCACATACAAGGAATCCACATGAAACAACGTAGTATGGAATTGGTCTGAGCAGGATGAGGAGGGCGTTTCAGGTCTTGAAGACCAGACAATAGGGAAACCAAGAATGTCTGTCATAGTGTCTCTCATTCTCCTAAAAACAGCTGTCCATACCTTCATGTATGTTGAACTTAAACAAAACAAAACAAGCTAAAAATTGCTTTGAACAAAGAATGATAATTTTGCTGGATTACACATCATGACATTATGGAATCAGCACTGGGTACTGTAGTGTCTCTTTTTCTTCAAAGTAGTTGTTCATTTCAACATGTGTTATATAGTTGGTTCTTGTAAACTGTTTATAAGTTCTACACATGCATGAGTCTCTACATGTATATCTATCCTTTCTGTATTAGAGGGAAAAACAAAACAAAGCAAGATAAAACAAAACAATTCCTAGAAAAGCATGAAGCAAAAAAGTCATATATAACCACAATACAAGGTGATCTACAATGGTTACCATGATGTCTCAGCAGTAAATAAAAACATTAATAAAAACAAAACATTGGAGACATTATAAGACTTCAAAAGCAAGTGATAATCAAACCAGAGTGGGTATCTTAGTGAATCTTGTCATCTTCAGTGTAGTTGCCTATACTCTTAGACGGATGCTATCAATCATAATAGATTTAAATAAAATCAGTCAATACAAAGTAGCAATCTAACAAAGCTGATTCAAATAAGATCAGTCATAATAAGACTGTATAAGTTATACAGGGCTTCTGATTAGGTTGATAGGAAATTAGGGATGATTACCATAATATGTCCTCTTATTTTTGGGATAGCTGACCATGTCCTCAAGTCTAGTGTAAGTAGACAAACTGGAACAGCACGTAATCCATCCAAGCAGAGATATGAGAATAATGTAATTTTTAAATCTTGTTACCCCATTAACAGTATCCTCTGCCTTCCTTTTTTAGACAGTTCCTTCCCTTTCATTCCCATGGGGTGCACTGCTTGTTTTGGGTCCCACTGCCTCCCTATATAGAGCATCTCAATGGACCCTATCTCCTGATCTACTCTGCCTGTGTTTCTCTGTGTTACTATTTCAAGGCCATCTATACTAGAGATTACAGCCAATCTTCTCTGCCTTATTTCTGCTATTCTGTTTTTCTGCCATTGATTGTCTATTTTTCTGTTCCACTCCACTGTCTGCCCCATTCACTGAGGCCTCTCTGCCACTGTTCCTGAAATGTTCATATTCTTGTTCTCTCTCTCTCTAAAATGTCCTTCAGCATTTTTTGTAGGGTTGGATTTGTGGTCACAAATTCTCCCAGTTCCTCTTTGTCATGGAAGCATCTTGCTTCTCCATTAATTTCTAGAGAGAGTTTTGCAGGATACATCAATCTGGGCTGGAGATTGTTCTGCTTTAGCACTTGAATTACTTCACTCCAAGCTCTTCTTGACCTGATGGTCTGTGTCGAGAAGTCTGCCATGATTTTGATGGGTTTTCCTTTATAGGTGATCTGCTTCTTTTCTCTGATGGCTTTTAATATTCTGTTCTTATATTGAATTTCTGGGATCTTGATTATTATGTGTCTGGCTGTAGCTCTGTTTGGGTTTTAGGTGGCTGGAGTTCTGTATGCTTCATACATCTGCATCTCATTTCCTTTTTCTATGCTTAGGAAATTTTTCTTAATGATTTCTTTGAATAGCCTTTGCAATTCCTCTGTTTGGACTCCTGCTTCTTCATTCACATGCTTTATTCTTAAGTTATAGATCTTCTTGTTGTCCTCTAGCCTTCCAATTGTTACTGCCTGCTCCCTTGTTATTTTTAAGAGATCTTCCCTTTCACGATCACACATTGCAAGCCTGTGTTCAATTTTTGATAGTCTATCTTTGGTTCCTTTCAAGCAGTTTTGCCAGTTTTCTATGGAGTCTTTAGTTTCCTGATAACCTCTTTGAATTTGCTTCATGAATTCTAGGTTTTTCTTGTTTTCTTCATTAAACGTTTCTCTCCTTTTGTGTTCCTCCATTCTTCTGTCTGTGTCTTCTTGAGAGGTGCCCAGCCTTTCTTTTATTAATCTACTTATCTCTTGTTTAATTTGAATTAATATTTCAGTTTTGGTCCCGCTTACAAGGTCTTGAAGATATCTCTTTATGTACGCTAACGCTGTGTTTGATGTTGCATGTTTGCTGCCCTCAATCTCTTTTGGATTTACCTCTCCTGGATCAATGTTCTCTCCTGCCATTGTTGTATGGATCAGGGACAGCTGGGGCCAACAAATATTTCTGTAAAGTCAGTACAGTAGGCTTTTCAGCCTTTGTGGGTCACACGGCTCAGCAACAAGTACTCAGCTCTGCAGCTCAAGCTAAGCAGCTGCAGGTGGGATGTGAGTGAGTGATAGGGCCAGGCCAGGGACACTGACATTAGAATCTCCTCTGGTTTTCAGATGACACACAATGATTTTTTTCAACCACTCAAAAGCATAAAACTCATTTTTAGCTGGGGGGCATGCTCAGGTGGATGAAATGAGGTCCCCAGGCAAGATAACTTTAGTTCAGGATCGGGCACAGGGTGAGAGATCAAGGTGAATGGTGACAAGTACTCCTGCTGCAAGGGAAGGGACTCAAGGAATGACTGTCCAGCTGCTTTCCTTCCCCATCTTGGAGTAAAGTATTTCCCAGATGGGTCTCTGATGAAAATCCAAAACAGAAATAAAGAAGAAAAAGAAAGAAAGAAAGAAAGAAAGAAAGAAAGAAAGAAAGAAAGAAAGAAAGAAAGAAAAGAGAGAGAAAGAAAGAAAGAAAGAAAGAAGAAAGAAAGAAAGAAAGAAAGAAGAGAAAGAAAGAAAGAAAGAAGAAAGAAAGAAAGAAAGAAAGAAAGAAAAAGAAAGAAAGAAAGAAAGAAAAAGAAAGAAAGAAAGAAAGAAAGAAAGAAAGAAAGAAAGAAAGAAAGAAAGAAAAAGAAAGAACTTAAAGACTGACAACAAAATTCTCCATCTGGCTCACATAAATAGCTCTCAAATCTGTGAAAGCATCATTTCTGTGGATATGGTTGGGGGTGCCCCAGGCAGGGCATCCTTAAGGGGCCTTAGAAGTCCTGCCTGAAGGGGACCTGTATTCCTGCCTCCAGAGAGCACAATGGAGCCTTGAAGCTGCACCCCTGTGGTTCCCTGTCTGGGGCTGTATTATGCCCTCTCCCCAGATCATTTGTTGGAGTCTTAACCCCAAGACTTCATAGTGTGGCCTTGTTGAGTGACAGGGTCTTACAGAGGTAATTAAAATAAAATCACACGGATGACCCTAATCTGACTGGTCTTTATAAGAAGAGAGTAAGACATAGACACACACAGAGGGACCACCTTGCGAAGACATGGAGAGAAGATGGCATCAGCAAGTCAAAGATAGAGGAGCAAAGGAATTGGTCTTGGGCTTCTACTTTCTGAAAGAGTGAGAGAATAAATGCTGTTGCAGCCATTTAGGCTGTACTATTCTGTTATAGCGGCCCAAGCAAACTAACACAGAGGCACCTATAGAAGTTTCCAGAGTCAGGAGCTGTAGCACACATGCTGGTAATCTCAGTTACCCAGGAAGCTGAGGCAGGATTGCAAATTCATGCCCAACCTGGGCAACATAGAGACTTTGATTCAAAAATCAAACAAGAATCACACAAAAGACAAACAAGCAAACAAACAAAAATAAACATCAGAAAATTCAGAACACCAGCCACACAACGAGTGTCCATCCTCTGGGATAGCCCAGGATTGTGACTCCTTCATCGGCAGTCAGTGAAGGAGACTAAAACACACCACCCTAGAATGTGCCACTCTGGCATGAGGGTTGTTTGAGCTGAAGGCAAAGGAGGAGAAGATACAAGAAAAGTTCCCTCTTTGCCTACAAGTGAGACGTGCATTTTTAAAGTTATCCCTCCTCGTCTTTCTCTAGGACAGCCAAGAGAGACATGCTAGAGACCACCGTAGACCTTCTCAGCCTGGAAAGTGCAGTAGAGAACTCTGCAACATACTTTACTGAAGGCCGTTATCTGCCCTCAGGTTTGTATATAGACATCGCCCCGATACATGGGGGACCCAGTCCAAGGGGTGCTGCGAAAGCCCAAAACCACTGAGTACCAACCCGACAGATGCTATTTTTTTCTACTGCTCTATAACAAACAGTATGAGATTAACAACAATAAAATAGAATAGTTATAACAACATGCTGCAATAAAAGCTATTTAAAACTTAAGAATTATTTCTGGAGTGTTCCATTTAAAATTTTTGACCTACGGAAGACTTCAATTAATGGAGACCCCAGAAAGGAAAATTGTAGATAGGGAGGAACTGCTCCATATTTAATTGCCCCAGTTATCTACCCTTGGAAGCCTAAAGCTACCTCTCTGTGTCCTATCATTTGCCTACAAATTTGTTTGCTGAAGATGCTACATCAGCCAGAACTCTGACGACCTCTTTGTCACTCTTTCCAAGTTTCTCCCATACGTATATGACTTGCACATGTTAATAAAACTATTTTTCTGTTTTTAATCTGTATTTAATTATGGGGCCCACTAAGAACTTAGAAGGACAGAAAAAATGGGATTTTTCTCCTCCTCTATGAAATTCCAAGTGCTGGGAGTTGGGGGTGCTTCTGAGGAAAGAGGGTTCTGAAGTAGCAGGTAGTGGTTTCTTTTGGTTTTTGATTTTTCTAGCTATGCTGAGATATAAGGACAGATAAAAATTGAGTTTTCAAGATGTGATTTTTAAAATACAGTGAAAATTAAAATTTTTTCCAATTAGATTTTATTGATGTGATTTTATTGGTCATATTTTATTGATCAGATTTTATTTATTGAGTCAAAGATATATATATATAGATATATAGATATATATATATATAGTGATCACATTCAGCTTAGAGAATTAGTACGTTTACATAATTTAACTTGTTTCTTTTTTCCCATTCCTCCATCCTCCCTTCAGCCCTTCCCCACTTCCCACTTACAAAAGGATTGTTTCCATTTTTTCCTTCTTTTCTCTCTTTTTTCTTTTCCCTTCTTTCCTTTCCTTCTCCCCCTCCTTTATACCCCTCCCCACTGGAACAAAAAAATTTAAGTTTTTAAAAAGTTTGTTACAGTAAGATACATTGCCATTAATCCCTCTCAAAATACTTCCCTTTCTTCAAACATTTCAAGCAATGGTTCTTGCCATTTTCTTAAGCAGTTCTACAAGTCCTCTTTACTGAGTATCTTTGGTTGTGCTGCTGTGGCTGCCTCAATGTCCTGCATGGATTCAAAATATTTACCTTTCATGGTCATTTTAACTTTGGGGAAGGGCCAGAAGTCACACGGAGCCAGATCCAGTGTGGAGGGGGACACATTGTAATGTTTTTACGAGCCTGCCTTTCCACTGGAGGGCACTTGGCAGCCCCAGGCACATCTTGCAGAGCCACTCAAGAAAGGGTTTCAAGAACTGCTTCAAAAGTAGCAAGAGCAGCAGGATCAGTATGTTCAAAAAGAGGGCGGATATATTCAGGAGGATTGATGGCAATGTCTTTTATTGTAATAAATTTTAATTTAAATGTTTAGTGTATTTGTAATCAGGGATTGCAAGGAAAACAATTTAATACATAATTTATGGAATTATTTTATAATAGTCACCTAAAGAGTCAAACGCAAAAAGTGCAGGAAATCTGTCCACACACTAAAGACCCCCAAAATGCAGCTGAGAGCCTGGATCCTATGACAACGTCCTGCGTGAGTCCAGCTGAAGACCTAGAGCCCATGACAATGTCTCATGCTGACCTGTTTCATGGATCTGCGCTGGGAAGGCACAAAGGTCATTTACGGAATCAGGAAGTCTGTGCCAGCAGGATGAAAGATCTGTGCCTGTAGGCTGAGGGTTCTGCACTACAGCCAAGAGGTGATGTGCAAAATAAGGACCAGAGCTCCCCCGAAAAGTACCACAGCCATCCTCAGGGACAGTGAAGTCCCAAGCTCCTCCGACGACGAGAACAGCTGAGTTCATAGCGGGAGAAAAGCTCGGCAAGCTCCTCTAGGAGAACCAAGGACAACAGCAGAACCAACAGCACCACTTCTTCCTCATCAGTTCTCATTTTATCTTGGCAACAGTCCTCAGGTGGACCATCCACATCCTGCGCCACACTGATTCCGTTCTGCTGCTGTTACAGTTTGACCATCGGTGATCAATTCTCCACAGTGTTTTTTGTCACGCCTCATATTTATGGTGTATAATGTGATGGTTTGGTGTCTGTATCATTGTGAAGCAATCCCCCCAATCAAGCCAGTTAACTTACCTATCCTCTCTCATAATTACCTTTCTCTCTGTGTGTTCTCAAAATACTCCCCTTTCTTCAAACATTTCAAAACACAGGCTCCACACTCCTAGCAAATTTTAAGTGCACAGTAAAGTGTTGCTAACTATAGTCACACTTGCCTCACACAAATGAAACTTTGTGCCCTACAACCCACTTCTCCCATTTCCTCTACTCTGAGCTTCTGGTAACCACCATTCTACTCTCTACTGAATTCAACTTTTTTGCATTCTACGTAGGGATGAATTTGGGTGGTCTGTGTCTGAGTTTGACTTATTTTGCTTAATGTCTGAGTCTAAATCCCACTTTTTCACTTAATGTCCTCAAAGCTCATTCACTGTCATAAATGATCAAAATCTCATTTTTAAAAGCTGAATAGTATTCAACTATATATTATTAAATATAAAATTGCCACATTTTTTAAATCTATTCATCCAGTGATGGCAAATCTTTTAGGGACCAAGTGCCAATCTGCACCCCTAAACCCACTTATTTATTCCAAAGTGCCAACACTGCAATTAAACCTGATGTTATGGCTTGTGTCTAGATGTCTCCCCAAAGCCTCATACAGCTATTGTGGGGGGCAGGGTTTCCAGAGGTGGCTGCATCTAGAGTGTGTGATGCTGAGATTAAGGGTGTGTGATCAGTTCACCGACTGGATTGCCACCACCCTAATCCCAGCTGTCTGGAGAAGATAAAAGGCAGAAAGAGGCTTGTCTTCCCCATTTGTTACTCAGCTATTTTCTGCCCTGCATGACTGTTTTTCTCTGCCATTGCCACCCTACCTTGGATCCAGTTGCTTATGGACTAAAATCACTACAAATTTTGAGCTAAATAAACCTTCCCTTCTTTAACATTAGGTGTCAGATATTTTGTCTCAGTGATGAGAAAAGTAATTAAGGCACCTGAGTACTGAGATTTTAGTTTAGAAAAAACAACTCATTAACATCTTTTATCTTAAAAACACAGTAACACACAGGCCATAGGTTCACCACTCCTGCATTCATCCATAAACTGGCACCGAGTTGTTTCCATGTCTAACTCCTGCATTCATCCATAAACTGGCACCGAGTTGTTTCCATGTCTAACTATGAAGTGACAGCAACACAAGGCTGTGGACCTGTGACTCTGACTTCATTTCCTTCACCTATACACCAGACGTGGGGTTGTTTATAGATCTAGTTTTAATTTTTTAAAGAATCTATAGATAATTTTTCATAATGGGTGCACCAATCTACATTCACACCAACAGTATACAAGGTTCCTGTTTGTTTTGTTTTGTTTTGTTTTGTTTTTGAGACAGGGTCCCACTCTGTAGTTCAGGCTGGCCTTGATTTCACTATGTAGCTCAGGCTGGCCTCAAACTCACAGTGATCAAAAAAAAAAAAAGCTCACAGTGATCCTCCTGTCTCAGCCTCCTAAATTTTGGGATTACTGGTGGGCAGCACCACACCCAGCCTACAAATTTCTTTTTCCAAAATCTTGACAAGACTCGGTATTCTTTCTAACAGGTGAGAAGTGGTATTTCATTTGGTTTTGATTTGTATATTCTTCATGATAGATGATGCTGAGCATGGTTTTTCTGATAACTGTTTGGCTTTTATTACATGTGGATAGTACGTTCCCATACAGATCACCCACCCCGCCTGTCCTGAAATACCCTTTGGGTAACAGAGCTTTGTCCAGGAAAGCATTCCTTAGTGATGGTCCCCAGACTACTGGGCTTCCCTCAGAGAGTCAGGCAAACACTTGGAAAGTGTCACATACTATACCCTTTCTTGGAGGCTCCCTGGCATATTTCCTGTTTTCAGCAACTCTCCTTTTAACAACTCTGAGAGCTCTCATACGAATTCATCAAAATATGAAGTAAAGGAGGAGGTAAAGAAACACAAGCTTGGTGTGCTTAACTTTGGCTTTCCCTAAGGAAAGCGTATCATTTTCTCCAGGTGAGGACTTCTTTCCAGCCTCACTCCAGGGTTTTCAGTGTTGCAACCAGGGCCTCCTCTTCCCAATCTCCCATCTAGATGCTGAGTCTCTATTCTCTGTCTCTTCCAAAGCATACCCGGCTCTTCCCAGATGAGTCCAAACTCCCCTCTGTGACTTGCACAGAGGGCTCACCAGACAAGCTTCAGTCTATCTTTCTGGACATTTATGCTAAGTGCACATGACCATAGTGCCTCTGGATCTGTGCAGGACACCTGTCTCCACCCATGCTCACCTCACCTGCATCTCCCACCTGATGGCCCTAACTTTGCTTTCACTTGCTTTGGGCAGATCAAAGCCCACAACTCGTGCACAGTCAGGTTAGCTCCAGGGAAGGAATGGAAGAATAAAAAATTGTGTGAACCTTTTGCTGAGCCTCAGAATTCTCCAACCTGCACATTGGCCCATTTGTGTGATCCCTAGAGGGGATACCTATGAGGCCAGGAGTCTTCTAATATGTCCAAAGGATCAGATTGTCACCAAAGTTTGTTAAGGATGAGGGTTCACTGTCCTTCCCAAGGGTCTAATTGGTGTAATGCATTATTTACTGGTTAGTGAGATATGACTTCAAACAATTGTGAAATGCTCATGGTGATTGTGAAATGCTCATAGATAGAGCTAGATTTCCTCTTTTTTTATACTTTTATTTAAAGAGGAAAAAACAAAACAAAATAAAACAGAATAAAGGGTAGCGACAATACAGTTTTCCAAGGAAAAAAGGAAAAGTACAACAACAATAAAACCTAATAAATTATTACTTGACTAATTACATAATGACTTCTTGGAAATAGTTGTTCAAATTACAAAGTTAAAACATGTAAAGTAGACATTCAAACAGTGAGACTGTTAACAGTTCTGCTCCACGATCTGACAAAAACAACAATATGGTCATCCATCTTACCCACTCAAATATACATGCAATTATATCAAAAGGGTAGAATTAAACACAACAAAACAGAGCAAAGCGGATCACAAGAAAGCAATGTAAGAGACATAAATTTCAAAGCTAGACAATTGGAGATATTCACTCTCTATCATATTGACTCTTGTTTTCTTCCAAATAGTTGCCCATATTGTCACATATAGGGAATTCACATGAAACAACCTAGTATGGAATTGATCTGAGCAGGACGAGGAGGGCATTTCAGGTCTTCAAGAACAGACATTAGGGAAGCCATGGATGGCTGTCATACTGTCTCTCATTCTCCTCAAAACAGCTGTCCATACCTTAATGTGTGTTGAATTTAAACAAGGCAAAGCAAGCTAAGATCACTTTGAACAAAAAGTGATAGTTTTGCTGGACTTCACATCATGACATTATGGAATCAGCACTGGGTATTGTAGTGTCTCTTTTTCTTCAAAGTAGTTGTTTATTTCAACATGTGTTATATAGTTGGTTC
>PVJX010018975.1:0-35612 GCA_004027295.1 Dolichotis patagonum
TGCTATGAATACTTTACTTACTTATCTATGATTTTAAATAGATCTTTTATAAAATATCTTTGATGATTTACTCACTTAAGGTAGGCTTGAAAAAACATTTATTTTACCATTACTTTTAAATGATATGTCATTCCTTTCCTATAGATCTGTGAATTTATTATATCCTATAATCTGGCAGTTATTTTAATTGCTGAGAAACGAGTATCAATATTATCATTGTTTATAAAAAATCTTTATTTTCTCTACACTTTAAAGCTCTCAATTTTTGGATATTTCAGGCCACTGTACCTAAATGGATTCTTAACTTATGAAACTGGCTCAGTACTTTCTTGAATCTAAAATTAAAAAAAAAAAAAACAACCCCCACAAAACAAATAAACAAACAAAAACTAAAAAGATAAGTAGTAGTCTTTTAGATACTTTCCTCTATTATCTGTTTTATTTTTACACGCAGAGAACTTTTTTACTTGCCATGGAATATCATAATATATACTTCTTGAATTGCTTATACTCATTACCTATTCTTATTTAATGTTGTTTAATTATGTCCCATAGATTGCTTTCATCTTATAGATACTATTTTTTTATTACTTGGGGGCTATAGACACATTTTCAAATCTTTTTCAGGTTTTCAGGATGCTTTTCTTTAATGACTTCATTGTTAATGCATTTAGTTTCATACCAGTAGCTGTCTTCATGCTAGGAGATTTTTATAATAAGTTTGGGTAGTTTTCTCAACTCAGTCACTTTTTTTTACCCATCACCAATAATCCCTTTATAGTGGATACATAATAAATTCTGTACCATTACCCTAGATCAGAATGGAAAACCAGATCTAAGTTAGCAGTCTGGTGTAACTTCAATATGGCAAAAGTGGGAAATAGGTAACATTGGAGAATTATTAGGAGATACTGGAAACCCAAGTTCTTAGCTAATGATTTCATTCAGAATCTCATGGCAGTTATGGACCTTGCTATCTTTTCTCTTTCTGTCAGATGTGACACAATCCCAAATTAACATCTTTTTAAAGTGTGTCTCCTGCTACAATCCCTGGATTTAAGCCATGAATACACATTATTTATCCGCACAAGAGTAATTTTGAACTTTCTATGAGCATAACTCTCAAAGAATGCTGAAGCATGAGGCTTGGGCCAGGCAGATCTTTCCAGGGTGTACCACTCTAATAATATATGTAGAGTTTATGTACCAATGCCATGGATTTACAGTTTGAGTGAGGGAGAGTAGAAGAATTATAACTCAAAGTCATATTATTTTTAAAAACAGACCCAAAGCTAGCTCTTTTAAATATTTATGAAGTAATGATTCAAATCATCTTCATGCATTTTACATCTTCTATTGTAAACATTTCAAAGAACAATAGTTTTTTATATGCTTTATGATATTGTGATGGTACCCAATGATCTAACATTGATAGAGAAATTTCTCTTTATTATATTTACAAACACATTCAAGGTAGGGTCACAAAAATTTATGCTTGCAATTCCTTCTTGAAAGATCACTCATGGAAGCTTTGAAAAGAAAACCTTTTCAGATGCTTTACTTTAAGGTTATCATTCATACACACACACACACACACACACACACACACAGAGACAGAGAGAGAGAAAGAGAGAGTTGCTCATATGTACTCACATTCATATAGAACTGATATCTTTTAAAATTCTATGCTCTATCTAAAACCGTGATATATGTATAATTTATTCAAAGTATCTTTTATTTTTTACAGAGAGAACACTGTAAAAACACAGGTGATAAGCTAAGAGATCACAGAAGAATACATAAAATGGTCCTTATGCTTATTTCCAAGTCCTTCGTATGTTAAATTCATGTTGTAAGTGAGTCATTTAGGTGCATGATTTCTAAAAATTCACTGTTATGTAAAAGAAAAAAAATCTATTTGTATTAAATCTAATTATACCATTTTTGTTTAAATTTGGTTTTATTACCAAAACAATGATTTAATATTTTTTCTATTTCCTTCAGCCTTTATGATAGTTTTCCTGCCTAATTTATTCCACTACTTTGAGAAACAAATTAAAATAGAATGAAAATATTTCTCTTTATCTTACTTTAAAACAATATCTCGTCTCTCTTCTGTGAAATATAATGCAACACATTTTTTCTTTGACTTAGTTAGTTTTCCCCTTTGTTAAGTGACTTTTCTTCAACATTAATAATTTTGAAATAGAAGTGGATGATAAAAGAGGACTTCGAAGCCAAAGAAATTGAGTTCATATATTAACAGTTATGATGTATAACATAGAAATGCTTACACATTTGTATGCCAAATATTGTTTCAAATTCATCAAATATATTCACTCATTAAATCTTTTTTTTAAAAAATTCCCTGAAATAGTTACAGTTATTATCAATACATAAAACAAGAGAACTGAAATCCAAACTGATTATCTAACTATAAGCAGTAGAGCTGCTATGCACTAAACTGATATGTCCTTGTGAGTCATTAGGGGTTTTACTTTACAAACATTTATATTTATTCACAAAATTTTTTGGTCAATTATTTTTGTTCAATTAAAAAGTTATTATTTTAATTTTATTCTTTACAAGGTACATTTACTGCCTGGCAAGTGCAAGGTCATGAGTTGGATTCCCAATATCAAAATAAAATAAAAAAAATTACAGAACTAGCAACTATTTCATTATAGATTTATTATATCTAAGGTGAAAAAGAAAATGTTAAAATTCATCAGATTATATTCTTTCTGGAAGCAGAATAATTTCAAATTATGAAACAATGTTGATTTAATCTCTTTAAATTTTAATTAGTGTTTAAATTGCTAAAGGGTTCACAGCTGGATCTACCTTTGGATTTTTCTGATATTCTAGTTTCTGAACAATTTCAACAGGATCTGGTCCACTGTCAATGTATTTGGGCGGTGGACAAGTAAATCCCGTTAGGGAAATAAAACGAAAGAGCAAGTTAAAAATTAAAAAGAAATAGTCTGATTATTCTCAAAATATTTCCAAGTAGCTCATGCCAGAGCTGCCTCCCCAGCACACTTGTCTCACAACATATGAAGCCATTCCTTCAGCTTGCTGACATTTCCAATACTTTAATTGGGACACCATCTCCTTATTAGAGTTTGCTGCAGGGATCCAATAGTACCGATGGAACATTTTAAATGGAATAGCCCTCAGGCCAGTTCCTTCAGTGTGTCCAGATGATAAGTGATGAATATGCTTGTCTTAATTCTTTATTTTAAATTGTTCCTTTTCTGTTTTGCTTCTCACTGTAAATTTCAAATGATTTCCTGCATCTGTCCATTAGAAAGATTTCAGGCATTATACTACTTAACTTTGTTAAAGATTATAGAATAATAAAAAAGAGAAAGTTCTTAATCCCATAAAAATACAAGGAGGAATAACATCTAGATACAGATATCTTAGTCATTATTTTGTTTAGATAAATCAGATGACAGTCACATGATTTTATGACAGAACACAGACATTTTGGTATCTAAAAGTGACTACACTATAATGAACTTACTAGGATTCTGTAATACGAGAAAACCAAATATTGTCTGAAACATCAGTAAAACAGGAAACAACAGGGCATGAATGACATAAAGCCAGTCAGAATAACACTATGTTCACTTTGAAATCTGGATGATCAAAAACTGAAACAAATCTAGTTTACAAGAAAACATATTTGAATACCATAATAGCACTCTTTCTAAGAAATTTACTACTCTGAGCAAAGTCAAAATAAAGTTGATATATGAGAACAAGAGCAGGTAAGAGAAACACTTTCACAGTTTCAAGAATAATGTAGTTCATATGACTACATTTTGGGGAACACACAAAAATGTTCAAACTAGCACTGATCTCGTGAGCAGAGGAATACATACATTTTTCAATATTCTCACAGTTGTTAATCAAAAGTAACTATGGTCATATGTGACAACATGAATATATAGAAGTTACTATGTGAAAAAAAATCATCTGAAGATAACATTGTATGTTTAATAAAGTTCAAAGGTAAGCAAATAAATAATATATTTTGAAAATAAAATTGATATCCAGGGAAATTACAAAAAATGCAAGGGGTTGAAGAACACAGAATTTAAGATGGCAGTTATGGTAGTGAAGCCAGGGGGGCAGAACCCAGGAAGAGCACACAGGTGCATGGTATCAGTCAGGTCTTAACAGAATTAAATTAAAAGGAGCCATACATTGTTCAATGGTGATAACTGGATAAAAACCAAGGAATTGAACTAAGTTAATTCATGTACCTGAAAAAAAAAATGAAGGGAAAATTATTGACAAATTTAAAGAGAAAATTTCAAACTATATTTGACATAGAACTCATTCAGTCTCTACAAATGGCAATCTCTAATGTCAACAATGGAGTCCTTTAAAAACAAAATTGATCTATCAGAATTCAGAAATAAAAGATGCCTACGAAAGCATGTGCTCATGTGCTTCCTTTTCAAGATAAAAAACTGGTAGTAGGAGGATGGAGGCAAATTAAGATTTTTCATATTTCCAAAATTCATATAAGACACACTATGATGGTAGAAAAATGCTTTCATGAGGGGACGGTTTGCTTTGTTACAAGTCTCAAAGGTCATGCCACAGAGACAGAATGAGAATTTTTTTCCACTAGAAATGTATTAATAGGTTCTTAAATACTAAAATTTTAGCCATGGAATGTCACAAAATATGTACTTAGTGACAATATTTACTGAAGATTGTTAATCATCAAAGTTGATAATCAAGATGAATGCAGAATATACAACCTATTAAGCATTATTATACTTAACTTGAAATTTTGCATGGAAAAAAAATTGAAGGAATAAGAGCTTTGTCCCTTGATCTTACACTTGTCAGAAAAGAGAAATTTTACAATAGGAGAAAGACCTTAAATTGAAGGAAAGACTCCAAATACATATGCTGATAAATACACATTAAGGTACAATTATGTATAAAATCCATTCTTTTTGGTGATGGGAAAAGACAGCATGAATTATCACCTCAACAATGAATCCTATCTTCATTCTACTGCAGCAAGGAAAATATGTATGTTTGGTTTTGTTTGTATATAAGGATACACATATATACAGAAGAGAAGCATAGAAGTCTAAAAATAGCTCTGTGTTAAGACTAGAGAACCATTTGAGTGATTTCAACTTGGAAACACTTTGTAGCAAGGCTATGTGATTATATTTGAAAGAGGAACAGAATAAGTATCTGTCAATGACAGAGTACTTCAGAATGCGAAGAATACAGAAGGAAGATGCACAAAGATAAGGAATGGATCATAGTAGTTATGGCCAAGAAGATTATACCAAAGCAAGTATTTGCTCCCCAAATACTATCTTGACTTTAGAGTCTGGGATTTAGAATTATCTAAACTTAGAATTATCTAAATATTGGAAATTGTTAAGGAAACAAATGAAAAATAGAGGACTTACACATTAATACTTATGATACATGGATTAAAGAAGAAACAGACCCTTCAAAATAAAATAAAAACAGAAAACAGGATGAATAAACTCAATCATATCTGTAATAAAATTTCAAAATGAGGCCTGTTATCATCTGTTGTTCATGATGAAGAACTTACCTAGTGACTCATTCCCAGCTCTGTGATTTTAGTTAAGTAATATATTTTATGATGTTTGCATATTCATTTATTTCTTTAGTATTAATAACAGGCACTAATAAAAATAAGCAGCAAGGAAAATAATTATCAAAATAAACTTTCAAATATTGCTGCTAGTGAATTTGCATGAAATAAATGATATAATCTTTTCTAAAATCATGTAGTTATCTCAAATTCATGTATTACCAAAGACTGCTCAGAAATTATCCTAAAAATTCTTCCTATAATTTTGAACACAAAACACTGCTGCAAAGAATTTAAATTATTTTAGAACTATAATGTAAATATTAAGAATAGATCACAAAATATTTAACCACAAACAAATTCATTTTATATTTACTTAGTTTTTCCTTGCTTTTGTGGGTGGATATTGTTTATGACAAGGAGCAATATATTCTCATTTATCATTCAACATTTGTTAAATTAGTGAAACAATGAGTGCATAATTAGGTTCATAATTGATGATGGTAATACATTGAAAATATCATGTCCACATATAATATTCTGTGTATCTGCTCAACACAGTACTAAATTTATACATCTATAATTTGGAATATTCTGTCACTTTAATATTTATTATTTCTTCTACCTTATCTTTATTAGTTTAAAATGCCTTTTCTTTCTTGAAATACTGGATCAAGGAAACATTCTCATTGCTCTTTTTATTGAAAATTATTCTTTTCTTTGTATATTATAGTGTTACCCTGAACTGTGATTAATTGTATATATGTTTCACTACACTATAATTAATTTATACATAGCAAGCATTACATTCACATATTCTATCAGTTCCCAAAGTAAAATTTTTAGTGAAAAGTGTGTCTCCATGTGAACATATACACACATACACATACATATATTCTCCTAAACGTAACTCATATTATTAAAATATTTATATATATGAACAAATTTTATTTTATAGACACAAAACAGAGAAAAACATACATAACTGTTGATGTCCATATCATGCTAGATGAATCTTGGGTTCTTTTTAGTTCAAAACATAATTATGAAGAAAAATGATATGCATTAATGGTTTCCCTATATTGTCAATTATTAATAAAATACTTTCAAAATCAGTATTTTCATGTCACTTTTTAACAGATGGTGAAGTAGTTAAGTTGGAAGTACAGTAGTTTTCAATCTTTTCATGCTTGAAATTACAGATTCTGTTGTGATGCGTAAGAATGATTCCCACTGCTATTACACGTGCATGATGGACACATGCATACCTGTAAAAATTTGTTGGCTTATTAATTCTTCATTTAGTTTTTTATAGTTATTTTGTATTATAAATACAAATATGAGATTATTCTCCTGGTAATTTCTTCTCTGTAAGATGTTTATGTTTGGATATAAGTAATTTAACTGTTATAAAAATGCCTTCTTATAGAAGAAAAGTGACTTGTCCTCAACTGCACTTTTCATCTCTTCAATGGTCCTATCAAAACTTCACAGATTGAATGTCCTGGTATATTCTTAGTCTGACTTGAGGCTTATATGAAAACTTAAAAAGTTTAGATGCCTGCTCAAGGATGATAGGGAAGTTTGTGAGTATAAATATGTAGACAATTGTTTCTAAAACCTTATATCCATTTCTGCTTATAATTTGAACACTGTTATATGTTGTATAATCTTAGGAGTGACCTTTCAGATCTTCTTTTTAAATTATTAGCATGTGTCATCATGAAAGTTGGTAGCATGTGTCACAAAATATCAAATATATTTGAAATGTTTGCTGAGTTCCTTTAGACCAAGAAAAGGTTCCTATTAGGCAATGGTTATGTAACTGATATGCATGGATCTTTATAAAGTGTGAATGCTCTTTTTCAAAATTTATATGTGATTGTTAATAAATAACATTATTTTCATCACTGTAGCTACCAGATGGTGGTTCACTGCCAAATTTACTAAAGCAGAAAGTCAAATGCACACATTCTGGTCCAATATTCCCAAGGTACTCTGTTTTTTTATCTTTTCATTTTCTAATTTCCATCCCTTGAAGGTGAAAATCACTACCCTAACAAAACATAATTGTTTGTGGTTTTCAGCACTGAAGTTTGCCTTAGGTTAAGACTGTCTATAAACTGACAGAAAAAAAAATACAGCAAATTTCCCTTTGATCCTATCTCATCATTTGTACTTACTCTCTCCTAAGATGTCTTATTATCTTTCCATGAAATCCGGTGTCTCTGCTTCTGAATACTATTTTTATGTAATATAGTTTTCAAATCTTTCTCTTTCTTTCACACTCAATCTATGTCTTGCTAAAGGAACATTCTTCATTTCAATGCAAAAAACTAAGAACCATAGCTAAAGACCTTCTTGGTGAAAAGTTAGGGAGGGCAAACTTTGGACAAATAATTCTTAATCTGCACTGCATCTGCAAACTGGATACAATGTAATGTTCCCCTTGTATCATTTCCTCTTGATTGTTCTTCAGGTACATTTGGTTTTTAGTACTTTTGGAATTTTAAATATATTATAAATCAACCTACCTGTACCAGGTCTTATATTTTATTTAGTGCCTCTTGCTCCTTCAGTCCACCTTTTATGTTCTGTTTTGCATTTTGCTTTTCAATTTTTATCTTTTTGGACTGTCCAATGTAACATTTTAGTGCATGGAGCTTAGAGACTGCATTTCTTTCTCTAGAGCTGCTACTCTGCCTACAGAGATGGATGCCTCTATTTTCACCCTGCTATAGCCCAGTAATACAATACAAAGTTCAGAAGAAAAGGACAAGTATTGAAGAAAAGATATTTATTTTGGACATCTTGATTTGTTCATATCTAATCTACATAGAAACTCTTAGTAATCCAAAATAAACAAAATTAGGAATCATTATTGTCCCTATTGATAGATTTGCTAGTCAGTAAGTAGAGTCATCTTTTTCAATCCTGACAATATCAAAACCTATTAACTATTAGGTTTTTATCAGGGACTCGGGCCAAGAAGAGATTGCAGGGGGTGAACAGGAAGTAAAAGATTATGGAAAAATCATTGATTTTCCCTAAGAGGCAACATTTCTGTAATAGAATAAGCATCAACTTCAAACATGAGAATGTAAGGAAGAGTGAGTACCAAAATTATAAAAATGAGGTGATGGTTGTGCAGCCCAAAAAGAGCATATTTTCACTATCAATGTAGTTTCTATCATTTCTCTCTTAATTAAAGTAACTATGTCCAGATTCATCTTTGTCAGTACTGGGCAGTTCTCTGCTGCCCACTTTCACATTTCCTACAAATATTAGTTCATACTAAGATTTATTTGTATTTAAGTCTATTCTTCATTTGCATTCATTCCAGTTTCTTAAGTTCCATAGACTCTTCTGCGCTATAGATACATCCACTTCCTGCAAGACTTTCCCCTCTATTTCTGAATACTCTGTTACTAAATTTATTTGTCTTTTTAAAAAATCTATCTCCCACACTGATCATTTTCTCCTTTGATACATGAATTCTTAGATTTTTAAATAAATCTTCCCTATAATCAGTTCAAGATCATCCATTCTATTATTATTACTATTAATATTATTATCTCTGGTTATTGTTATAAATAACTTGAACATCTTTGACCAGGCATACTGTTCCTACAGAAAGCCTATGTTGGTTGTCATTGTTGCCTTTTCCAACTGCCTTCATAGAGTTTCCATTAGAGACTTACAGAGTTACGTGAACTTATATTTCTTACAACTTGGAAATATGGAAGTGGTCTGGTCTATGAGAGCAAATTTTCTGATGTTTCCTGATTTTTTCCCCAGGGAACTTTCTGTTTTTAGAACTACTCAAGGACTAAAATTCCTCCAAGCTTTTCTTTGACACTATTACAGGTTACCTCCGCGATTTTTTATTTTCTTCTCTCTGAATTACGTGTCTTACTAACAGTGTCAGCATTTTGACAATGCACACTTTTTCCTCCAGTCCTGCAACAGAAGGTGGGATGTAACTGTCATTTTCTCATGTTCATCTTGAACTCTTTTAATCTTGTGTCTTCTTGTTAATATGACTCACACAAAGCAGTAGATAATGCATGAAAGCTTTGTTAAGCAACAGTTATTGGAACTTTTATCACATTCTATTACCGTTCTAACTAAAATTGTGATATAATGCAGTTTGATTTCAGTTAAATAAAATGGAAATTGATCGTAATGGCAGTAATGACAATAATATGTAACTGACTACACACAAATAATCTCCATATTGAAATAACGGTTATGCTGTTCATAAGCATCTTGAGCTAAGACATTAAAAGAGATGGTTATACAATGCTAAATGTCTGAATTGAGACTAACTCTATTCTGTCTGACAACAGATCTGGTACAAGTCACTTAACACATCTCTGCATCACTCAATTTCCCTACCCATTATGTATTCAAAAGATACTACATGATCTGCAATGAGATTTCCAGAAAAGTGTTCTATAATTTGAATTATTTATTACTTTTATGGCTTCATTAATTGTTATTCTAAAACAAGTTCAACATACTTATTCATGACTGCATAGGAATTCACATAGTAAAGGATATATTTTGGGACTACATCTATGTTTGATTAACCTATTTCAATTTAATGTAATTAATCATTCTATTTAAGGTATTTTGGGCATGAGAAAGTTTGTAAAGATGTAAATTCAAATGCCAGGCTTGCTTTTGTGAAAATTATCAAATATTGTCACTTTTTCTCACTAATATGTTACAGCGTGAAAGTTATACTTTCTATTACGACTAATGCTCTTGTTACTATTAGTGTTACTAGTATACATATCGATATGCTTTTACATTTTACACACAATTATCTTCTCTTAATATTTAAGCTGTAGAAAAGAATCATTTTACACTTGGAATCTTATATACAGACATTAAATTCAAGCAGTTTAAAATAAATCAGGTTGATTTATTTTTCTTTGGCATTTGAGTAAAAGTTGGGGGGGTGGTTATTTTACTTATATGGAATTTGAGGACAAATAAGAACCAACAATGCTTGCATCAGGGAGGACAAAGACTTTTTTTGTTGACATTCTTATTTGAGAAATACAAAAGTGTAGGAGAAAATAAGAGCTGTTAGAATGGTTTGGTTTTCATTTATTTTTGAAACTAATTTGCAATATTTTCATTTTTCAGCTTCTGAATACTGTCTTTATTGTTCAGTAAAGATTTTAATCTTGCTGCAGGTAATGAGATCTACAGTTCAATTCTGAGTTCAATATCAATATGTTACCTAATATGACATTACAGTAGAGGTTTGGTCATTTTACTTTCACAGTGAATAAAGTGAGGTTCATTTTAGGTATATGATGAGGATTGTTTATTTCAAAATTATTCAGAAAAGAAAAATAACTTTTCCCTTCAAACAATTTTTGAGATTGAAAAGACACCGAAAAAATGTTATGCTGATTTTATGAATGATGACAATCTCCTAATAGAACTAATATTTTTATCATAATTTTTCTTTTGCTTAAATAAGACTACTATAATACAGTTTATGTAATCATGTATATGATTTGAAAATAAACCACAAACACTGAACAACTAGCGAGATTTAAGTATATCACCAAAAACACATATTGGAAAATACCTCTAATGGATTTTAAAAATAACCATACATTCACAACTATTTAATTTAAAAATAGTAAGTGGAGCTACTTATTTTTCTTACTGTCTCTATAGTCTTTTTCTCTAGACAGAAAGAAATTTTCCATTCAAAATAGCTCATAAAACTTCTTGTCTTTGTAATCAAATTAAAACTAGAGGAAATGACTTGCCTCCATCAGCAGGATACCATTTTATTAAATTCAATCAAATGTTCTATTTACACACTTCTATCCTCTATAAAACCCAATTTTATTATTTGAAACCTATAATCTTCAGTGAAATTGAATAAGAGTATTTCACCGAAACTGAAGTGCTCTGTTATATTAATCAGCTAGACAAGATTTTATAAAAGGGTGGGGATGATGGAGTAAAGACAGCTTGGTTTTGGTCTGTATTTTGTTAGGTTGTCTTAGTCCTCTATTTAAAGTTAATCAATTATAAATTTTATGTCAAAATGTTGATTAGGTAAATATTACACCCTGCAAGGAAAATATTTGCATTTTAGTCTAATTTGTAGGTTCCATGTGAAGAATTTTGACTTGAATATAGTAAGATAGTGTTAGTATTTTAGTATATTTAAAGTAAAGAAGTACATTTATTTAGCTTATAGAATAGGCACCATCTTCTTGGAAATTTTAAGAGAAGACACGCAGAGTGTACAATAAAAATATAACTTAGAGAGGATGCCACGCCTAGTTGCAGTGCTTCAGAATAGCCTTAAGTAAATTATGCCATCAGATGAGTAAGTCCCAGCCAATTAACCCATAAAAGCATCACTTCACAGCAGCAGCCAACTCAGCAAAGCTCTCCTTCATGCTCTCAATTAGTCTCCTGAATGTCTCTGTGGACTTCCACTGAGAAAGCCTGCTGGGACTGGTTCTACTTTATCAACAGAGCAGAGCAAACAGCACTGGATTATGAGTCAGATGTCCTGTTTATAGCCATGGATTCAGAGTTAAATACCTGTGCAATTTTGGGCACGTGATTTACAGTCTAGGAGCCTCAGCAAGTATGTCACCACTTTCTATCCCTCACCTAAGATATATATAGGGTTGACTTTCCACCCCCTAGATAGGGCAGACTGTGGCCTGCTTCACATATTTCCATTATTACACAGTGGCCCAGGAAAGTTGCAATTACTTTAAAAGAGCATCCAATTTTTTAGGTATTAACATTTTCACTTATTGTAACCCTAAAACTGGATAATTTCTGAAGTTATAAGCATTTCTAGCATCCTATAAATTTACATATGATGAAGAGATGAATTTGTCTCTGGTATTAATATTTATAGCGGCTCCAAGGTTCCTCACATGCTGAATATCTTTAGTACTTGTGGAAAAAAAAATGCAGTGAATGCTGCTGCCATGTGTCATCCGGTGGAAACAAGGCTCATAAAAACAAACAAACATATACATATAAAAAAGGAACTTGTTCAGAACTTTCCATTTCCAGAACTTTTTATATGTTTTATCTACATATAAAAAAGGAACTTGTTCAGAACTTTCCATTGCATCTTTTTTTGTCTTTAAATCCTAGAAGGCCTGTATTTGCCTTCAAGGCAAAACTATCATTTACAAAGAAAAGTGTTAGAAAAACTCTAACAGAATATATATATATATATATATATATATATATATATATATATATATCTTCATGGAGAAATGTAATTTATAAAATTGTGATTATATATGATAGATGCTCCCACTTGAAGGTACGTGTACAGTAAGTTGAAGAATTAAAGCACAAAATCTTAAAGATATTTTGTTTTTGTCAGTAAATAAACTTTAAAAATGCTGGGAATAAGTAGTTAATGATGAGTATAAAAGGGGGAATACTATCATACATTGTACCGCAAATAATTACAGTTTAGTTATATAATGGTTACCCATTATTATGGGCACAAATTATGACAGGATATTTTAAATTATTTAATACATTTATATTATAATATAAGCTTATTAATCTTACTTTTAAGAATATTACAATTGGACTATTCTCATATACTATTTTATCAAAGTAAAATATACACAGTTTGTTTATAAAAGTTTTATAAGCTTATGACTGATTCATGCATTATGGAAAAAAGTAAAATAGACATAGCACTAATATTTTAAGACTTCTTCAATCAAATATTAAAATTAAAAATTAAGCTTCATGATGTATACATCAAAATAGAGAAAATAAATACTTTCACCATTCTGTTAGAGAAAATCATGTAATTTCTCCTGGTAGCAGTTCACGAATACTTTAGAATATACCCAAATATTCTAACCTAAATAGGGGGAAATTTTGTTAAAAATTATCAACTCCAGCAGCCAAAACACACAAGATATGAGTATTTGTGTTAATATCATTTTCACTATGTACCTTTAAATATAGAGTTTAAAGTTGTCTTTTCAAATACTTACACAATGTGTTTATATGTTTGTTTTTTGTTTTGTTTCTTGGTACCAGGTATGGAACTGATGACCTTGCACTTGCCAGGCAGGTGCTTAAGCCGCTGAGCTAAATCCCCAGCCCGTTACACAACCTTTTATCTTAGAAAGTCAGATGCAGAGTTCACTATACAATCAGTATAATTGTGATTCACAAATGCTGTCTCATTTGCCCTTCTCTAAATTTAATGATGGTAGATTCGGACTCAGTATCTCACTTAGAAGCTAATACAGGTAGAGATAATTTAAGTGAACTGTCCAATGCCACAGACTCATGAGGCATCCAAGTTGGACTAAAAATCATCTTTCTCAATAACTTCCTTCCTTGTTTCCTTTTTTTTCTTTTCTCCTTTCCTTTCTTTACTTAATAATCTCTTACATAGCTGGCTCCTATATCAGGTGTCATGAAAGGTATAGAAAAATGAAAATCTCTAGGAAAGTCCTAGCTCTGCTCCCAGATCTTCTTTAATAAATAAAATAAGGCACTCGAAACAGGGTTTAGGATTCTGATTAATCAATAAATTGAAGTTTCAAACAAAAGAAACATAACTTTAATAAATATTAAGATTAAAAGAGAAATCATATACCACACTAAAGATAATACAAATTAAACTACCTGAAGTATGATACATATTTAAATATACAAGTGAGTCAGATATATTGATTAATAGGTGAGTTTAAAATAAGCCTAAATGGGACTGGGGTTGTAGCTCAGTGGTAGAACATTTGCCTAGCTGTGGAAGCTATGAGTTCAGTCCTAATTGCCACAGAGGAAAGAAGCAACAAAACAAAAACCTAAATGGATTAAATTTGTCACATTATATACTTTATGGAAATTTTCTTATATTCAGGAAATAGTCCAGCATTACAAGACATGAACACACAAATTTCATATCCAAGTTTTCAAAATAAAAATTTTATTTTTTACTATGAATTCTTTTATTTAAAATACAACCTTTGTGAATAAAGAAGGCCCTTACAATTCAATAGCACACCTTACTGAACAAATTTATTTAAAATGATGTAATCTGGTACTCATCTGATTTTATATTGTGAATTTCCACTGAGTGCTAATACATGCTTGCCATTGAAGAGGTTTGCATTTAACATCTATCACCAGCGTCTAGTACCCGCAACCTACAGGGGACTGTCAGGGAGACTGTTATTCTCCTTTGTAACACTCTGAATCTGTCTCACATCATTTACATACAGATAGTTACAGGCATTCATCATTTCATTATGCTGACGACTTCACTATTCTGATGTGTAATGTCTCTTTAATGAGCCTCAAAAAATACAATATTCTTTGATTTATGACTGCTTAACTGAAAAATTATACAAATTGGCAAAAACTCCTCATAATGTATTTTCATATTTCTTCACATTACACTTATATTTAACAGTGACTCATGAGTTAAGATCATGCTTTTTTGACAAAAGAAATGTTCAGAATGTGACTTACCATGTTTTAGTACCACTGTGCTTTATAAGCATACTTAAAAGCTGCATAGTAAAACTGTGCTGACACTATAAAATAGCAAATTAAAATTGATTATTTTCCCCTGAGAAAGATTGGGTATTGGAGAACCAACTTTAAATATTACTGTAAGTTTGTTAAGACTTCTTTAGTTATAGAAAGGTTGTCATCAACATTTTTATTATTCCCTATTTAAAAGGATATATTAAGAACCTTGATCCCTGAGAAAGCTCTATCTAGCATCAAAGAATAAATTAGAAGAGACAAAAGTACACAAAACTAAATTTGAAATAGGTACAGAAGCTTTCAAAGAGTAAAAATTGCCTCTCTTTGCTCCATTAAGGCCCAAGGAGGAATTAGGAAACAAGTTTAGTTTTAAAAGGCATACAATTTAAGATGATGAAAAGTATCCTATTTATTAATTAAAAGCCATTTCTGCAAGGAAGTTAGTTGTTGCCAAAACACGACCTTCAAGTATATGTTTTTCCTGTGCTGCCAGCTTCTGCACAATTTGGCAGTGTTTGAATGTGCGATGGATCACATTAGAAAAAATACTTTATACAATTAAGAATAAATGATGCTGATATACAGCAGAGCTCATAAATCAGCATGAATTAGGCATGCAGCAATAAAAATGGCATCCTTAGATTTGGTATTACTATCTTTTAAGTGTAGCTTCTATTCAATGCATTATAGATTATTTGTATCTTTCAACTTCTGAAAGAGAGAACTAGGCAAAATTAACTCAGAATCATCAGATCAAGGGTGATTCAAGTTAAATACAAGTAAGCACAGGACTGTTCTCATTTAGAAAAAAAGGCCTGAATATAGAAATCATAAGACATATAGGATGCACACAGTTTGTGAAAAAATGACCACTTATAAAATATACAAGAAAATTAGCTCTATTACTTTATGCCTACCAATTTTCCTAGCTTGATTAGTATCTTTCAGGCACACTATAGACTCCTTGTAGTTACATCTAAATTTTTAACTAACCTACAGGGTAAAGGATACTAACTGAAGCTTGGATGGAGAGTAATGTGGTTCCAATTCTTCAAGTGTTCTTGAATAGAACTCTAGAAACTGTAAAAATCAATTCAGAATCACACAAAGGACTTTTCAGCAACTACATAATGGATGTTTGTATGCATACAACTTTTCATAGTAAGATGTATAATAACCATACATTTTGTCAACCATCATATCCAGTATGGTTGATTTCTGTTTCAACTGTCATATTTATTAAACTAATGTTTCTCTGGGTCTGAGACTGCCGACAGGGGATGTGATGATTTTACTATTCTTTGCAAATCAGAGCTGTTTTAAGGAAGTTTTCTATGATTATTTAAAGGGCCATATTGGACTGTCACTTTCTGTGCTAAAGAAAAAAATCTATATCAAGTTATACATTTGAGTAATACTAGTATGTCACCATAGCTAAGGAAAACAAGATGTACCACCCAAATTATGCCTGAGCTGATTATAAACATCTTTTCATTTAAAATATATGTATATAATTTTAGGACAAAATGTTATTTTTCCAAACTTTTTGGAATTGATCTGATGCTTATTTATTATGAACCCCCCAAAATTATGCCTTTAACCTTTATTTTTGTTTTACCTTAAGAAAAATAGTAAGCGGTAAAGTCCCTGAAAAACACCATATCACTTCTCTAAGCACCATATTTACAAATTTATCCTTTAGTCTTCCATATGTCTGTCTCTAAGCACAGTCACTCTAGAAGGCAACCTATTTAACTTAATTAAAGTCAAAAGTAAATCTATGGAAAATTCTTATAGTAATATAACACCTAATCCTCACAGTAACCCTAATACTCTGTTTATCCACATTTTAGAGACAGGGATACCAAAGACAATTAAGTAGTATAGGTGAAACCAATCCATACTTGCATCTCATATTTTTATAATTGTGGGATTTGTGTAAAACTTTTAGCCTTTTTCCCCCCATGTATCTTCACCTTCTCTTTCTTTCCTGGTACTAAATTTCATGTCTCTCCCAAGAAAACACGTTCAATGAACAAAACAGTCAACAAACAAAAAGAAACCCTTAAATTCATGATCTTTTCTAGCTAGTCACATCTCACTCTTTCCTTCTAACTGAACTTACTATTCCTGTTCCTTCTCTCTTCACTCTGATTTACCACCATCTGACCTGAAGCCCTCTACTCTGCCAGCCTTGCCCTTTCTAAGGAGGATAAACAAAAGTCCAAAAGTTCAATTGAGTTTTAGTCTTAATTGTTCTCTCTTGCAGTGAGCTCATCATCATCACATCTTTTTCCTTAAAACGCTCTTGAAATGGTACTTTACTGACTCTGCTTTCTTGGCTGATAACATGTTTGGCTGCTGTAAGTTGGAACACCTTTGCTCACTCATTACAAATCCATGTTCTCCAGAGTTCAATTTCCCTTGCAATTATTGATTCATATATTTTCAAACCATTTTTACCTGGTAATTTAACAGACACATATTCATGATTCCCAAGGCAAGACATCTTCTGGATTTCCTCCTCCTATATTACTAACTTCAAATAGAATGATCATTCATCAAATCAACACTGAAAAATATATGGAGGATTTATCCTCTCCTGTCATTATGTCAGTAACATTTCTATAAAGTAATGCGTCTAGTTCTTCTTTTATTTATATCTTGGTATTCATCTCTATTTCTATACAGTTCTTTCCTATGTTATCAGTTTATTTTATAACATGTAGTTTACTGTCAGGGACACGGAGCCAATATAATTCACAGTACTCATGTACACAATCACGTTTTCCCTTGTAGTGTAAACGCCTTTCAACTTTAGCATCTCACCTTCAATCTACACCCTAGGAACACTCAGTCCCTCAAATGGCCTCTTGTCACAAGAACCTAGTGCCTCTAGATGTTTTTACCTCTATCTCTAGCCTGAAGGTATTTTAAAGTAGAAATAGAATGGTAAAGTGCAAGGACTCTAGACTCAGGTTTGCCACTGATCAGCAGACAGACTCGCACATGGACAAAATAGACAATGACCATGGTATATAAGTGATAGTATAGTTGTGAAATTTGTGAGGCGAAAGATGCTATTTTCATCAAGCTCAATAATACTGTCATACTAGTGTTTATATTCTTTTTTCCATTCAGACTCCTCAATAGACACTAATCTCTTTTAAGGTGGAGATTTATCTCAGTATCACTAGCACTTCCAACCAAACCAAGCAAGATCCTCTATAAAATTTAATTGCCTGAATAAGGCTCTTTTTGTAGATCAGTTTTCTAAGTAAATGACCAAATTTTTTATCTCCTTATTCTTTGAAGTCTTCTATCAAAACTGATTCAATACATATATGGGATTAGGGTCTATACTGTAATTTTACTTAATTGTACACAATGAGATAATCCAAACCCAAGAAGCTAAAGAAGATATGTAAATATATGTCTTGCTTACACAAATATCAAACATTAACTTTTTCAAGTTCCTAAACAAATTTATTTCACAGAGAAGGCTAAAGATTTAAAATTTATATGTTCTCACTTCACGTTTGAAAGAGTCCAAAAGTAGATATATATTAGCCAATTGAATTTAGTGTTTTGTATTGAATCAGTCTTGATAGAAGACTTCATTGAATGAATCTCACAATGATAAACAATGAAATAATATGCATTTTCCTAAAACAATAGCAAGCATGCACAAAACAACTACGGTTTATGTGGTAAAGTAGGACTCTGATTTGTCATCTCATTGATAACTGAACTAGAAGGGACAGAGAAGTGACATTTAGTCTTCCAAACCCTAATAAAGCACTTTCTACCACAGAGCTTTGCAAGTTGCTCCATAAGCTTGACAGTAAACCTGAAATAAGGACAATATATATAAAAAAATCAACTTTGAGCATAATTTTCAAGACTCATATTTGAATCTTACTGATACTTTAATATTACTTTTCCACTGCAATTATTTGATATGCTTCAGTTTCCTCTGGATTCATATACCAAATTGTAATACTCAATTAAAAAATATAAACATTGAACAATTGGTTAAAATTTGCTTCTTAATAACTGAAACTCATTTTATAGACCCGCCAACTAAAGGTGCTCCCTAAGTGCATGTGTTACATAATAAGAGTAGGGAGAAAAAAAAAACAGTGACAAAATGCCTAAATAAAACCATTAAATCCATTCGTAAAGTAGCATGAATAGTCTCAATAAGAATTACATAGCAAGACTTAGCTATTGTCTATCCTTCATTGTGCTGTTTATTTAAATAAAGTCTGAAATTGATGGAATTGTTCTTTTAAATTATTGTTGCCATCATGCACATAATATTTATCATCCACACATGAACATGGATAAGCATTTCAAGTGTCTTTGAATACTAAACCCAACAATAATAGTTACTAATCCATAAGTTGTGACTTATCATTTTGTAGGTAACTAATTTTTGAAATGTAATTCTAGCCATTTAATATATTTTATTCTTCAGAAAAACTACCGAAGAACTATACATGCCACGTGTTAAACAGAGCAAATAGGAATTTGCACAAAGCTAATGTCAAGGAAATGTTAAATACTTGCACTTAAGGAGAAAACAAACAAACCTGCTTTTATTAAGCAAATATCACAATGAAATATCTTATATATTAATACCACTAGAGGGCTTGATACAGTTTGCTTAAAAACAGAATTTGTTAATCCAGGTTATCATGGTATAAATGAAGTTCTCCACTCATCTTTCTAATCTTATTTATTGAAACATTCACTCAAGTGTAAATTAATAAGAAGACATAATAGAGTGATTTGGTCAAAGAAAAGTTTTATAGCCTGAACATGTTATTAAATAAGTGTGTTAAATAACTGGTTGCAAATATTTTGTAGTTTGAAAGTCACTGAAAATTATTTATTGTAAATGTATTTAATAACATAGTTCTGATAAACAGCCCAAGGTATTTTAGATCAGTAATTTTACACTATATATTATATATATATATATATATTTCCAAAATATTAACTTTAATAATCTTATTTCATTGAAATATTTTCTACATTTCAAAAGAATAGCTATCTTTATGGAAATTTCTCTATGAATCTAATCTGGTCAAATTTTCTTAAGGAATGTATACTAATAAATATTGTCATTTAATTCATTTTTGAACAGAACAAAGAAGACATTTAATACACTTTACCTTGAGTACTAATTTCACTTTAAGTTTCATTATTCAGTCATATTACAAATAGCTATTTTTTTGAAACAATAAAAAACAAGAAGTTTTCATAGTCAGCTAAAGCTAATCCTCATAACTGATTTTTAAAATTTTATTTACCCATTGAACCTAGGCATTAGGTCCACTGCTCCAGCACCTGAGTGTAGGTTGTTTCTTACTATAAATAGAACTTCTAAAATTTGAACTTAAAAGTCTAAATTACTGCTATATTTTATGAAGTGAAATACCTCTGGATTTATGATTATTTAATGAAATTTTCATTGTTCCCTTTAGAAGAACTTTTGAAACCACACATTCAAACCATATATTCTTTTCAGGAAAATGTATTCTATGTTACTGGATAGTTAGAAAGATCTTTCATTATATGATTTTTTTTCTGTTTATAAACAAGTGAACACATACAACATAATTATATTTGATGCTGAACAACCCAGAGTGCCCTGCTGGGGGGCCTGAGTTGAGTTTTAGCTAAGATGTCTACATGAGACTTCAAAGCCTAAAGCAGCTGTATGGAAGTTTTACTATGAAAATGTTAAAAAAAAGTTCTATTTTTCTTTGATGTTATATTTTTATTTGGAGTTCACAAGATCAAAGTTATTGTGACCTAAGAGATACGAAGGGCAAAACAGCAAAACTAATACAAAATTCAACCTTTTTACCAGTCATAATAGCACTTTTCCCAGTTCTATGGAATAATAAGTGAAAAAGCTATTTATTTAAAAATCAAGTACTCAGGTCAGTTTGCAAGATTTTCTTTTCTTTGCTTTTTTATTTCTTTTTTTGTTTTTGTTTTTGGTCTCTTTACCAAAGCATTAACTTGTGTGACTAAATTTGTAGGCTGCATATAGAAAAACTTGATAATTAGGTACAAATTGTGGATTTTATTTACTGAAATTTGTTCAATAATTATTGATATTCCTATGGGAAAAAAAACCCAAAATTTAATCAGCTCACCTTACAAAGGTTGTCATTCTATATCTGTAATTTTACAGCTCACAATGAATTTTCAATTCATGTTAAGACTATTATACTTCACAGCATAGGTTTACATTTATTTTACCTTTTTTTTAAAAAAAATTCATATTCTTGTCAAGATCACTGTGACAAAAAATAATTTAAACTTTGTTCTTCACTTTTGGTTATATTCATTCTATAATTAAGAGATTCCACACCCAAGATAGTTTTCTTTTTAGAATTTTTTTTGGTACCAGGAATCGAACTCACAACCTCATGCTTGCCAAGCAGGCACTTACACCTCTGAACTAAATCTCCAGTCACATTATTAGTCTTTTGCCAGCTAGTATATCATGTATATTCTGCCAATTACTGCTACTGCGTAACATTTTATTTTTAAGTTGTGTAAAAGTGTACAACATAAAACATTTTCAAGATACTCCAAAATAAACATTCTAATTTCCTCAGAAAATACTTACAGTTACAAAGTATTTGCTGCCCTAATGCTTCACTCAGAATGAATATCATGAGAAGAATATCCACAGGTTCGTTTTGTCTCCCTTCTTCAGTTCATCATTGCTGTACTCAATCCTGAAAAAAAAAATTGTAAGGATTACATTCTCTAATAAAAGGATATAATTTCTGTGACGTTTATAAACAGTAAGAAAGTACCAGAATATTTTTTCTGGAACATATGTCTGTCAGTACTGAATATTTCATGAAAAAATTTAAAAGTTAAATGTATATATTTTAAAATTATTAATTATAATATGCATTTAACAAACGAAATATAACATTTTACTTCATATATAAAAACACAAAATGTATCTTCATATAGTCCAAGGACATTTGACCTGGTATATGCTTACAGTTGTTTTTTTTTTTTTGTTTGTTTGTTTGTTTGTTTTTATCGGTACCAGGGATCAAACTCACGACTGCCTGCTTGCAAGGCAGGCGCTTATGCCGCTGAGCTAAATCCCCAGCCCCAGATTTTTTGTTTTTGTTTTTTGTTTTTGTTTTTGTTTTTTTTTCTTACAGTTGTTTTTAAAATACTAAGGAAAATAGAGGTTATAAACCCATTTCACTTTTAAATGATTATCACAAGAAAATATTACATATTTGTATTGAACTAGCTATTGTAGTTATCTGCAAATGCATTGATCACTCTTCTTCAATGGATGAAGGACATGCCTTTCTGCCTCTAGCTAGCTATCAGTTGAAATCTGACCATCAACATTGATGGATAGGATTTTCAGCAGATACGCTCTTAAGGCTGCTAATCTGTGTTACACTGTTTTACAGGGAATCAGCTTAATATTTAGTAATAAAACTAAAAAAAAAGAGATATATTTGTTTCATTAAAAGGTAAAAATCTCTTTATGTTCAAATTCTGTAAAACCCTTACTTCCACCTCCCCAAATCAACATTTGGTGGATTCATTTTATATTAGCCTTAAAGAATGTCACAGAGATTAACGACAGCAGAAGTTAACCAATGAGTCAATTTCATTCACCATGAGAATAAACACCTTGATAAAAGATTCACGTCTATAAAACAAAATCAGTACTTCTCAATGCAGGTACATCCTAAATGGTAGTGGGAACACTGATTGTTGTTATTCCACTCTGCCCTATATATCCATTCTGATTGCAAAGACAACTCTAGCCTTTCATGCATGAGTTTAGTTTGAATTATTCTCTGTGATCAAGTGATTATCAATTCTTGCTGTGAAGAATTTCAAAAATGCATGCATGTACTAATAATGCTACATGAAATTTTCAACTTGGAAGGTGGAAGATTCAAGAATTTAATTCACAAGTATTTTATTCTACTGTAATTTTAATAGTCCTTTTTGTTCATTTGTTCACTACATACCCTATGATTTCCACTGATGTATGACAGTTCTTTTTACCTCTCTTTACATTTTTCAAATCCTTTCTAATAGCTTATGTATCACATTTTTGAGTCTACTCAAAACGTATTTCAGCCTGTCCCACACTATTATTGTAGTTGCTTAGAAGCTAGTTTTAAATTGTTAGTGTGATTTTAATTGTATTATTTTTCTTCAGAATGTTCCTTAAGAGTGCTTGACCTTCATTTATTTCTCTCATATTAGAGGCTCTTGCTGAAAACTCAAAATTTACCTTATGTTTTCACTTCTTAGATATTTTGCTTTAACACTTATGAGACTATACATGGTCAGAACTTTTCCTTCTATTTCGTTTGATCATTTAGGGCTAATGTTTTTCATCTCTTATATTTGCATGTCTTACCTGTTCCTACTGGTGAACGTGAAGTTTCTACATTTACTCATGGTGCTACTTTTCAGCTTTGATCTGGAATAGTTTTCAATACTTGGAACTCCTTTGTTGGCTGAAGTAGTATAAGAGTTTGTAATTCCAGTTCAATTTTCTTTTTTCAAACACTGTTTAAAAATTTTATTTCTGTTACTGATTAAGCCTATCTTCTCATTGGGGTTTTTCTTTTGCATGTATTTTTCCTGTATGTAGTGATTCTTTAAATCAGAATCACTAAAGAACTGAATGTTTCAGGGCCCAAAGGAATGAATAAACTGACTTTCTGCGCTTTGTCTAACATTGACGGAAAGTGGTTCTTTCCTTATGGGTTCTTGAAATTCATACAGTTTAACGAGGTTTGTAGAGAAATTTTCTTGCTTAGTTACTAAAAGTATTTGTTGTGTCTTGCTTTTTAGTTTCCTTTACTGTTGGCACTCTATTTACTGGTAATTCTACAACTTTTAGATGGGCAAATATACTGATATTATGTTTAAATCTACCCAAAAATTCAGTGTCAGAATAACTGGAAACCAGAGAATGTGCTACTGCAAATGCTAACATGGGTCATTAGAAAAAGAATACTACTATTATTCTAGTCAGATGAATTAAGCAGAAATTAATATACAGTCAGAGAGGAATTGGAACTTCAAAGAAGTCAGCACCAAGAAATAAAGATATCAAGAACACAGCTGGAAGCACAAAATAAGGATACAGGTTTGCATGCCACCCTGCATAAACAGCAACATGAGACTGTACTACACTGCCTGGTCCCATAAGTCTGTATAGGATTCAGATGCCCAAGTGAGTGAGAAGAGATTCTGGGCCCCTCCCTTCCCCCAAATGCCACTGTTCTTTTCATGTATCCATATGATGTGACTTGTTTCGCTACTGCATCAATCTTAGCTAAGTGGTCATACACATAATCCTACACTGGTTACAGTTTCACCCACACTGGACCCACATTGTGACTTTCCTGTATAAATTAGCCCTGACAAAGGGTTACAATAGCCTCCCTATTTTTAAGGTCTCTCCTGTAAATTCAGGGGCAATTCTTCCCCTCCCTTCTAATAAATATTCTAACATCTTCCTTTTATTTACTTCCTTTCATTTCCTGACGTCAAGACTTCAAACTCTGTCCCTTTGACATCTAACAAGCAAGGAGCCACATTTTTCCTATATCAGCATTACCTCAAATTTGGTGGAAATTACAATCAACTCTCAAAAATCAATTTTCAAGTGATTTTTCATTGTGATAGCCCAATTAAAATTATCTCATCAGCTCAGATTTAAATTCAATATCCATCAGGGGCACTTCATGTAAAAGCACCACCCAAATTTCTTTCAGCATTTGATATCACTTTTTTTGTCAATGACAAAAGAAATGTAATCTACGTAGTTACCTTTTGGACAATGAAAAATTATAACCTGGGCAGTGAGGTAGATGATACTTCCACTCATCGTGCATTCCTTTCTATCATCTCCTTTCATTCTACCAAAACTGTGTGCGTACTGACACATTCCTTTAGCTAAAGAAAAACAGTTCTAGTGAGGCCTATTTCACTCTTGGTAAGGAGGGTATCCTCCGAGTACTTTTTGATTTTGATGTCTAACCCACTCTATCAGAGAAACGGCAGGCGGTAGGATCCAAGTAGTCCAGACTTCCTATGCCACCAACAACCAAAATACTTTCGATACTTTCTAAATTTCTATGCTGAGAAAAAATAAGGATCCTTCTAGAATAGGATCTTCTCACATATGCCAACTTAAATATGCTTTAATGGGAACAAGTATAACTCTAGTAATAAAGGCTTTTATAATACATTGCTTTACTGTAAAAGAAAAACTCTTTTAATTACAAATGTTATAACTGTCTTTTTGTGTTTCCCAAAGTCAGAATTTAGTGGACTCCTTTCAAATGAATCCCAACGATTGTTATACATCAAAACACTGATGTTATTTGATACATTCTGCGGCTACTACTCAGGCTGTGGTGTGTGTGTGTGTGTGTGTGTGTGTGTGCGTGTGCGCGCGCGCGCCGGGGATCCAGCTCATGACCTCGTGCTTGCCAGGCAGGTGCCTGTGCTACTGAGGCTTTTCTGCGAAAACATTTTAGTACTATTCATACATTTTCAATCCTTCCTCCATTTGACTATTTCAAACAAACTACCCATTTTAAGATGATTTAGGTTGACTGGCCAAGAATGTATTACTTGTTATTTGCAAACTAATTAAAATAGTATTCTATTTATGGAACCTCAAGCACAGATTTAACCTAATGTGAACAAGTGATTTTTGTGTTAAATTTTTAAAATTAATCATATACACAGTATAGTTAGCAATCTGAAATTTGCAAAAAATTCAAAGTCTTTTCATGAAATTTTACAATTAGAATTTAAATGTCAATATGCTAAAATGCTGTGTTTCTGAGGTAAGCATATATAAAAAATAAAAATATATGTCTTTTAAAACATAAATTTTGCTGAGATATACCTTGAATTTAATTTTCCACAAACACAAGGAATCTTATATACTATGGTTCTTATACAAAACTTCTGATTTTTCCAATAGCACACATTAAGAAAGACTTAAAACAAAATACAAAATGTAAAATACAAAAGGATGCATAAACATTGAGCAGTTTAACTCAATATTGAAGGCAATTCAATTTAATCATTTGTTAACTTTATTTTTTTATATTTTATTTTAAAAGGGGTAAAATTAAACACAATAAAACAGAACAGAGCGAGACATAAGAAAGCATAAATTTCAAAGCTAGACAACCAGAGATCTTCACTATCTGTCATATTGTCTCTTGTTTTCTTCCAAATGGTTGTCCTTATCTTTGCATATGGGGAGCTCATACTAAATAACATAGCCAATCTTTTCACAAGATGTGTAGTTCACTGGCTACCACCTGCTAAGCAGTGGGGAGAGGGGAGTACTGGACAGGGGACAGGACAATGTGAGATGTCTGATTCTCAGCCTGCACACCAGCAGGATCACATCCGCCCCCCCAGAGAGGCGAGGAGCTGCTTGTTCTCCTGGTACCCCAAGTCAACCACAGGGTGCAGGTCCCGAGGTCCCAGGGTCTCTCCCCTGCAGGCCCCCTAAAGTCCTCCATACTCACCTATTTTTTTTTTTTTTCTGATGAATTGACCATTCCATTTCCAAAGTTCTGAAATGGCCAACAGACCACAGAAAGAATTCTCTTTAGGCAGACCAGCAACTATAGCAATCTGCTGGCCTTGCTTCAGGGCCACTTGTTAATAATTTTAAAATAAAATAAATAAATTGAGAATTCATGTTTGAATTCATGAGAATTCATGTTTGACGTAGGAAACTATTTATAAGCTATCAGTCTTATTCTTTGAAACAATCCATGTTAACAGAATTTACCGTGTCCATGCATGGAGGAAAGTAGGGAGTTTGGCCTAGATTGGATTGTAAAAAAAATAAAGTTATAACTTCATGCCATACACATTATTTTCTCATTTCTAATTCACATAAAATAAACCTCTGCAGAAGATACTTCAAATGGCAATACATTTAATTTTATGTAAAAGTATTGTAAACACTTTACTGCTTTAGATTCTTGTTTATGTATACATATAATTCCATGATGTTTCTTTTGATTATGAAAGAAATTTTATTTTTTAAAAATTCAGTAAGTCTAACAATCATGCAGAGAATGCAGACAAAAGTGCAGAAAGATAAACATAACAAATCTGACTTTTTCTGCAGGCTCAAATCAAACTAATATGTTAAGAAATTGGAAGAATGCACAAATTATAACCTCAAGAAGTATGTCACTTGCACGGTAACATATTGTAAGTCAATTGTGACTTATAGGTCATGTGTATTTTTCTTTGAGATCTTCAATGCTGGATGCTAATCTTAAAATCCTAGATTATATCTAATTTTTTTTTCAGGTCATCAATTGAGAAATAAAAAGTAAATGTTTGTAAGTGGAAAGAAAATGTCAAACAACACAATTTTTTTTTTTTTTAGGTTTCAGCCTGAAAGGTTACAACACCTAAAGATTAAGAATGAAATGATAAAGGCCAACTGCATATTTGTCTAAAATTGTAAAGTTGTCAAAAGTTTGAATTAGTTGAAGATTAACTGTTCTCTATTACTAGATTACCAAGTTAGTGTTCTTATTTAAGACTTACAGAATCACCTGATGAAAGGTAACTTCTATTTGTATCAGGTTTATGGTTTTGAACCTGCTGTGATCTTTCTTTTACTTGTTTGTTCAGGTACTAGGAATGAAGGAGAAAAGAAGGTAAATGAAATTTTGTTGAAATTAGCATTGCTTTTTCTATTTTCATGTAGCTTCATGTCATCTATATTTCACCTTCTGTCAAATTTTCTAGATAATTACAGGTAATGATATTTATAATTTTTTGTGATTGTAAATAATTATCCCCTCAAACAGTTGTTTGAAAAATGAAGATCTGTAACCGTTTGTTCATACAACGTTTAATATTTTTGCATTATAGAATTTTACCAATTGTGCTATTTAAATAATTTTTCTCAAATTTTGAAGAGTTTATCTTAAAAACAAATAATCATTTGCTTTCACTCTTATTCTATGATAGATATTTGTTTTATAGCCATATTTTCACTCAGATTATAAGTTACTTTAATATCGAAAACATTTTTCACACTAGCAGTTTAAAAAACAAAAGCATATCATCAAAGGACTGGAGCTTATACTCTTTTATCAGTTTTTCACATAAAATTTACATTTTAAATGTTATTTGCCAATTATAATATGAGATGGTGCAATGAAAAATATTCCTCTAGATAATTTAGGTGCACAGTGAAATTCTCCTTTTATCTTACCTTTTGAGTATAATAATACCAATTAGATGGTACTATTTCCTTTGGGTATTCAGAGGCATTATTGTAATTTTCAACCTAAGAATTCTGCTATGCAATTAAAAAAAGTTACTCCTTTGGTTAAACTAAGCATTGTTTTTGAAAGCTGTTAGGTATTGCTTGTTGATTTTTATTTTTAATTGCACAAATAATGCTAATATTGTACTATAAATCTTACTAACATTTTTTAAAGTATGCAGGCCATTTTTCTAATTTAAGCAATTTTTATTTTGATTAATTTGATTTTTTATCAATTCTTTTTTTGAAATGATGGAAATATTTTAATACTAAAATCACATAAAAGATTAAAACATTTTGATTTCTAGCTTCTTCTTCAAGTACCAAAAGGGGGCGGGGGGACACTGCTAGACAATCACCTTAGTGGCCCTTTTCCGTTTTGCTTTTGATGATTTTACTTACTCACGACCCATTCTTTTCTAAAACATTAAATGAAAATTCCAGAAACAAGCAAGTCATAGATCTTCAAAACATCATGGAATCACATAATGTTCTTCTGTCCCACCTAGGACCAGGCTTACCACTTTGTCCTTTTGTACATATCCTGTGCATCATACCAGCCTGTTAGTAACTTCACAACTATCTTGTGTGTCTTTATACTACGATCTCTTGTGGTATCAGAGTACTTGTGTTCCAGTGTCCTTTATTTTACTCGGTAATATCCTAAGGCACAGAATGCTAGTAATTGAGACACACTAAAGAAAGCCATACAGTGCTTCCTTTGAGCAAAAAGTAATATATAGAAAAAAATCATACACACAGAGTTTGGTATCATCCACTGTTTCAAACATCCTGAGACTCTGAATTACTTTCCCTGTGGTTAAGGAGGTGTAGTGTGTTTATACAATGATATAAAAGTCAAGAAAATACACTGCAAGGACCTTGCAATGCCATTGAGAAAGCAGGGGATGCACACAGAGACATGAAAAAGCTGAGTTTTTCTCTTGACCCAAGTTAAACTGGGATATAGACCCCAACAGCATCAAAATCCTACCCAAATTGTTGCATCCAGTGGTCAACTCTGGGTCCTCATTCAATGTGACACATTGGTAGCATCTGAACTGCTGCATAAGTTGCTCTCCTTCTGCAAATGGTTTTTCCACTTGGCCCACATTCTCTGTTAGTTCCTGTCACTTTACTCTTGCCACTCCATGAAGTCTCCTTTCCTGGTCCCTTCTTATCTAGAGATAAGATCTTAACTCAGAATGCCCCGCAGCACATCCCACAACATAGCTGTCCCCTTATTACCATCATGATCCAGAGCCATGTTTTCTATTAACACAATCTATGGGTTACTATTCAAATACATATGGCAATATAAACATAAATTATTTTACTAATTTAAATTAAAAAACAAAGCATATAGGTGCTCAGGACAAATCGTGTTTACTCTTGTCTTTCTTTCAGCCCAAGCTTCCAAATAATCAGCAATCAATGTGGATTCTACACTCAAGATATATTACAAAGAGTGTGTAGTGCTTTTTAATAGAATACATAATGAAAAAGGAAGTAAGGCATAAATAAAAATATTTAAGGCTAGAGGCAGTGGTCAAAATCTGGAGGAAAATCTAGCAATATGTGATGAAATTAAATTAGTATTTACTTTTTAACCCAGAAATTATACTTTGAAGAATCTGTCTCAAAGATGGAATAGCAAAAATAAGAAAAAATGTAAGTCCAAGCCTATTCATTACATTACTATTTATAATGGGGAAATAGAAAATAACTCAAAACTTCTATAAGGAAGGGGTTATATATACTTGAACATTCTTATAATAGAGAGTCAAGTAACTATAAAGTAGAATGAGAATATGTCTATAAACTACTGTGGAGTAACTTCTGAGATATTTTGGTTTATGAAAAAATTATGGTAAAGGAAAGTGTGTCCAGGATGCAAACATTTATCTAAATGTCTGCGCATATTATAATAGAGTATTATTAATTTTATAGAAATAATCTATGTATTCTTATATAATATTATAGAAATTACATAAAATAGAATATTTCACCAATTCTAAAACCGTTACCCTGGTATGTACCATCATTACATTTTTGCCTGAATTATTACAGTAGTCTCAAGGACCTTAGAAGAATTCTTCCTTCTTTCTGAATCTATTCTTAAGCCACAGTGGCAGTGCAGAGTAGGGTGGATCATGAAACGCTTTTGCTAAGTTCATCTAATGACTCTCTGTCTTCTCTTTACCTGCTGGATTCTGTCCCTCTTATCATTTTACATTCTTACTGTACCAAAACCACAGCAAAAGGTTTCTGCCTTCTCAGTGCCTCTATACCTGATTTTGCTTTTTCTAGAAGCTAATATCTACTGCTTTCCCCATTCCCATTCTCATGTCCTCTATAGGTCTTATTTTCTTGCTTTCTTATAATCTTTGATTAAATATCCCTCTTTTTTCTAAGTTCAGATCACACTATATAAATATTTTTCTCCAATATATAACTCATTCTGACTTACACATTTTTCAGTTTTCATTTTTTCACTAGTATACATTTTCAGTACATAATGATTATTTTCCTCATGGAGTTAGTAAGCGTACATGAAACATCTTAATTATTTTTTAATCCACTTTCCCTCCTTCCATAATCCCTCCATCTTTCAGTCCTCTTCAAATCTGTAAAAGATCTATGACCTTTTACCCAGTTTCTATCTTTTATCTTGATCTTTTTTTAGTTTGAGAATAACCATATTTAAAAAAACCATGTCATATTTAAATTTGAGCACCTGACATGTCATTTAACTTTGTTTTGTTAATAATGTGTTTCCCTTATCATACAAATCACTCAAGTTTATTCTCTTTTTTAACGTTTATTCTTCTTTGTGACAGTCAATTGCATAAAAACATCACATTTTGAAAAATTATTAGTACATGTTTCCAGTACATGGTATTTACATTCATTTTAGGGTATCAGTACATATATACAACATGTCTCAATTTTTTAATGGATTCATCTATTGATAAACATATAGGATACTTCCCAGATTTAATTATCAAGAATTGTGCTGTTATTATCATTGGTATGCATGTATCACTGTACTACATTGTCTAGCTCTTTTGAAAATATACCTAGAAGGGAAAAGTCTAGTCAAATGAAACTTCCACTTTTAGTTTTCGGAGGAATCTCCATAATGATTTTCAAAGATATTGTAATAGTGTACATTGCAACCAAAAATGCAGAAGCCTTCTTTTTTTTTCCCCAGACCTGCGCCAGCATTTATTATTATTCAGCTATCTGATCGTTGAAAAGGTGTCAAAAACACATGGTGGAGGAAAGATACTCTCTTTAATAAATGGCACTAGAAAAACTGATTATCCACATATAGAAGAATGAAGGGGGACCCATACCTCTTACTACATATGGACCTAAAATAAAACAGATCAAAGATACAAAGGTTAAAACAAAAAATATGCTTGAAGGTGAAATTGATAAAAGATTTGAAGACAGCCATAAGCAAGGACTTCAAGAACCAAACTCCATTTGCCGAAGAATAAAATAAAAAAATCAACAAATGGGATCAGGCAGTGTCAAATTAAAAATTTTTGCAGAGCAGAGAAGACAACTTACAATAAAGAGACAGCATACATAATGGGGAAAATTTTGGCAGCTATTTCTTCAACAGAGAAATGATATCTATTATATATAAAGAACTAAAAAAGTTAGACACCTTAAAAGCTATTTCTTCAACAGAGAAATGATATCTATTATATATAAAGAACTAAAAAAGTTAGACACCTCAATCAAACATTTAAAAAAATGGAAACTGAAAAGAATACATACTTTTCAGAAGAATTACAAAAGGCCACTAAACATATAAAAAAATATTCAACGTCTCTGGTCATTAGAAGAATGTGATAAAAATATCACTGAGTTTCCATCTTACTCAGAGAAAATGGCTGCCATGAAGAAATTGAATCATTTATATTTTGAATAAAGACGTTTCTTCCTCTTTTACCTGACTTTTACTCTGACAGCTCTACAGACCTATTGTCTTATATGCCACAGATAAATTAATATTCTTACCTCACCAAATGCAATCATTTTTTCATTGTTTGCCTTTTTATACTATAATATAGAGCATAGCCCTCATTCCAGTTCATTATTTTTGTCTACACAATTCATTTTAATAACTCCAAGACTGTATTTTGTATGTACATTCTATCATATAATTGTAAATTTTTACCTATTTTAGATGTGTTAAAAACTGAAATGCAATAAATACCCTTGTGTATGTATCTTTGAACATATACATATGGTCCACCATTTTATTCATTTTAAAATCCAAGTTGTAGAATTGCTATGACCAGTGGTATAAATATTTCCAGTTTGGACAAACATAAATATGAACATTCTGAGACAGTAAACACAACTTTAATATCATTACTAGTTATGGTATTTTTTTAATGTTCTTGAGATAGAATATTTTAGATGATTTGCACTCTCTCTCTTTTTAAAACTTCTTACCCAACATTTAGTTCTCAGCTCATCTTTGTAATGAGTTGGACATATACATTACTTTGCTTAAATGGTTTGTACCTTTGGTCTATTAACAATCTTTATACACACTTATAGGTAAGGATATGTAGTATGGTGTGATCAAATATATAATGAATATTTAAATTAAAAATCATTAAGTAAAACCCATATTGCTTTTAACCTTTCTCAGAATATTGCCTTTCACTTTGAACATATTTCATCCTTCTTGCCACTTTCTGAAGTAACTCTGGAAGTCCATTTTCGTGAAAGTGAAGTATCACAGTAGAAGCTGCTGCTGAGTGTGTTCCAATGGAAAGAAGGGTCCTAAAAACATTGCAGTGCATCCTTCTCGCCCACATTATTTACTGGATTTGGCACCTAGAAATTTCTGGCTATTCCCCAAAGTCAAAATGACAATGAAAGGTAAATGTTTGCGTCACTGTTTGGGGAAATCAAGAAACCCAGGTGAAGGCATCTAAAGGCACAGAAGACTTCCAAAAGTGCTTCAGAATCTTGAAAAAAGATGTCACAAGTGTGTTTGAAGTGGATGGGAATATTTTGAGAGGGATTAATAGCAATATCTTTACTGTAATACATTTTTCAAATGTAAACATTGACCATGTTTCTCAATCAAACTTCATCAATTATGTAAACATATACACATATCTTTGCATGTGTTGCATTCATTGATTTTCTAAAGAATTTACACATATTAACTTACCTGCCATTCAGAACTTTGAAATTTTAGTCAAATTCATTTTTTTCATTTCAAGTTGATAATTTCTGTATTTTGCTGTAACCATTGTGTTTTCTTTTCATAGTTGCCTAAAAACTTTCTATGCAATGCATATATGCAATAAATAATATACACACACCATACAATTAACTATTCAAGCATTCTGGAACTAAGTTACTCTTTGGGTATTGAACCTTATATGCTTACTTACCTACTCTCTTCCCCAAAATGAATAACCAGCTGAATTTATAGATATATTGAACACAGATCACATCTCTCTAAATGCTGCAGTCAGTTTATTGTTTGCTCTTTGGGTTTTCCCTTTTAAAAACTTGTCTCTCTATGCCTTAGTTTTTTGTTTTTGTTTCTTTTCCTCTACCTTAAATAGTTACTTTTAATGAGCATAAGTTCTTAGTTGAAATATTCATACTGAGACTATTAAAATATTAAGCAATGTTGCGATAAGGATCTCCACACATTTTCCTTTGATTTTTTTTTAATATTCTTTTTGGAAACATTCTTTTAACAATTTTGACATTATTGATCTCCAGGATCCTATTACTATTGTTAGTAAATTTCAAAATTTAAAAATATAATCCTGATTTTAAAAATTTATTATCCAGGAAGTACTGAAACTAGAAAATTGTTTAGACAACATAATCTCCATCCATAGAAATATTCTGTATTTACATCAAATAGATGGATATGGGCTGCTCTTTTATTTAAAAAAAAAATATATATATATATATATATATAACCTGTTGGCTACTCAACTTACTACCTCATTAAATTCTAAAACTATCTCTATTGGATTCATATTTTGGTTCCATAGGCCTTTCAAAATGTTTTATTTGTACTGAATTAATGTATTCTCCTTGTCATTAATGATGATATTTAACTTGATAATACTTAACTGTTTTTACTTGATAGGTAAAATACTGAGGAAAAAACAATAAATATATAGTTATAAGTCATAAATAAAGTCTTTCTCTAAGAATATTTAGAAAATAAAGCTTTAAAACGTGTTAAGAGTTGCTACAGAGAGGTAGAAAAACTTTTCTCACCCAAACATATCCACTATTTGGCAACAGAATCAATAAATTCTCATGTTTTTATTAAGTGGAGCACAGACTTTATGTTGGAGAAGCATTCATTTACACTAAAATGTTTCTTCTTTATTTAGGTGATCAAATATAACCATACATACATGTATGCATACGTTTATGCATACAAATAAAAAATGTAAAGATTATCAGAATGAATGAAGTTTTGTGTTGTTTGTGATCTTTCTCTTCTGTTTGTATGCTTGAGTTTAATCACCATTCTTATGACAGAGGCGGCAAAGACTTAGGAGTAAATTGGATTTGGAGGGTGGGGCCCTAGGGAATGGAATTAATGATTGGATAGAAGAGGTCCAGTAGGCTTGTTCCCTGAGCAACACAAAGACAAGGCAGAAACTGCCATGCATGAAACTGGAGACAGGCCTTTACCAGGAACAAAATCACCTGGTATGCTCATCTTAGACTTCCCAGTGCTTAATAGTGTGGAAACCAATTTTATTGTTTATAAGTCTATAGTATTTGCAACAGCAGCCTGTTTGAAATCAGACAAATTATAAGTCTCTAGAGTTTCAAAGAAATATGTTGTATTACAGCAGTTATTCCTTGTCTATGGGAGAGACATTCCAAGACTCAAGTGGAAGCCAGACACCATGGAAGGCAGAAAACTTCAACACATGAATTATATCAGATACATAGATAGGATAAAATATATGTTACACATTAGCTACATTAAGAAACTAACATTAATAATAAAATTGAACAATTTTAACATGATACTGTAATAAAAGTTATATGAAT
>PVJX010018976.1:0-35609 GCA_004027295.1 Dolichotis patagonum
GATATTATAGTACCCATTGATCATTTTCTGTTATTCGGTTCAGAAAGCCCTGTAATTCTTTCACTCTATGCATGGCTTTATACTATTGTGTTATGTTTGATATTATTGTATTTGAAACTATGCTCAACTATAGCAGAGTAAGTGATATGGTGTTAGCTACTGTTGATGTCCAGTTGTCTTAATGTAAAGTACTGTGTTGTCTATGTTGTCCTGTTCTGATCTGCTTTGTACTGCCCTCTTTTGTTTTATTCTCTTCAAAATAAAAAATTAAAGAAAATCTACACGGAAATAGATACACAGATGTTACCTCGCCCTCCAATATGAACACTTGTGAAAAATGTAATAGAAAACATTTCTTTACATGTCAATTATTAATATTCATCAGTGACCAATACACTAAAGAATGCAGAATTATATTTTAAAATTACACATTCGTGTAATTTTTCTAATCATTCCATATTCTGTATATCTTTTAGAGTATAAATGTAATCACATTTTAAAACTACTATAGAATTAATCGGTACACACTGCACCCAACTTAAATTAGTTTTAAATCATCTTACCTGTGTAAACAGTATCAACTGAGCAAGTTCCCAGGGAAGCATAAAAGCAACATTGGCAAGACAGAAAGCAATGAAATATTTTCCATAATTATTGCAGGTCCTTAGCAGAGAAAAGTGGGATCAGTAAGTTTCACATAATTGCAAAATGACAAAACCTACATGGTTCTCTTACCTTTGGAATAATACAACAAAACATAGTTAACTTTAAAAATCAGTTTACCAAAAAGAAAACTAGAATTTACACTGCAGAAATATCATATAACTCATCATTAAATAAAATACTCTCTATATAAAAGTCTTATTTAGCTATAAATACACATGGTTTTCAAAATTAAATACTCCATCAGAAGGTCAGAAAATAGGACAGCACAGTGCCCTGGGAGCCTCCAAATGTCCACCCCACAGTCTTCACATATCACCACTTGCATAACTCAAAAACAGGAAAAGTGTAAGTGATGGTGAAGAAATAAACAACCGTGGAAAATTTTCAGGAAAAAAATTTAAGACAAAAATTAAACCTAAAGCTGGAGTAGAGTAAAACTACTACAGATGAAACACAAACTGCCCATTTCACAATACTAAAATATATTGGTCACCACCATGTCATATCATAGAGGAGCTCAGGATCTTTCAAATATGAAAAACAAAATCCAAGGGTTTTTTTTAAAAATAACAGCAACTATTCTTTTTTTATAAAGGTTGTATTGTGTTTTTGATAAATCTTTATGCAACAATAGATAACTTTACAAAAGCAAAAATCAAAATATTCATATTTTTTAGTAATAATGTCACAAAATACTCATTCAGCTCTTGGCAACCTTATCTTTGATCAAATCAAAATTACTTTTCACTCAGGTAAAAAGCATAGCATGTGCTCTCAAGAATACAATATTAAATGTTGTAAGTAGCACACTGCATTTTATGAAACTCCTGCCTGTTCAGACTGAGAGCACCTCAGTCAATCAATCAACCAATCAATCAATCAATCATATCATCTTCCAAGTAATTAAACTGAGAATAAAGGGAGATGAATAAGAATAAGCTCCCGTCTTTACCATACTTATTCACTGGAGGCAATGCGCTGAATGAACATAGCAATCCAGACAGGGAGCAGGTAATCAAATCTAATTGCAGTCCCCAAATAAACTTGCCAGGCAGATAACACACCAGGAGTTAGCCTGCTCCTCTCTAAGGCTTGCAGCCTCCACGGGATGCAGAATTTACCTTCATTTAATCAACTGGAGCACCTCAAACGTTCACTTGGGAGGGTGCTAAGCATTCAGTGGTTAGAAATAAATGGAGCATGGTCTCTGTTTCCAGTGAGGTAGTTTTGAATATATGGAATATAGACTTATGCCTGATTCACAAGCTTACAGTTGAAAGACAGAAGGAAGGAAGGAAGGATTGATTTTCACAGAAGGTGGAATCTGCCAAGGATAAGTAAATGAAGTGGGATGTGTTCCCTGAGATTTTGCAGAAGACACTGGTCATTACTCCATTCAGCATGAGATCTTATTGACAGTCTATGAAACTTACTTATATTACAAAATTATTCAAACTATTTCACTACTTATTTTGTTTCTCAGGCTTCTTAAATTTCTGAATTGCTTATAAACTCAATACTAACAAAAAAATGTATCCAAAAAGAGAAAAACAACTGAGATAAAACTGGTTGAACTAGTAGAAACATCGTTCAGAAATTCATTCTCTCTCTCTCTCTCTCTTTCTCTCTCTTCCAACTCCAACCCCATCGTCACCCCCAATATTTTGCCAATTATGTTTTGCTGCACACAGAACACTTTTTTTTATGGTACACATATGAATGCTTTATCAAAAACACAGTTTAGAAAACAATGAGTTACAGTATGTAAACTGTGAGTAGAAACTATTTTTTTCAAAAACTGTTGAATCCTTGCAAACAATCAATGATCACATATATTTTACTAAAATACATTCATCTAAAACCTGTGGCCTAAATTCTTAAATGGAGATCAATTTATACACTATGATTTTAAGATTATCTTCACTCTACACTCAGTTTATTTTTAAAATAACTAAAAAAAAAGCATAGCCTAAATATGGCAATTATAATGGGCTGATGCAAATTTTATGAAACTTGATTTGAATTTACTTAGCTGTGTTTTATAAATCAAAATTACCTGAGAATCATGGTTAAAATATACATCTGAAGCACCAGGAACGGATATGCAAAGCTTTCGCGGAGAGGTGGTGTCCACATTACACGGGTGGCCTGAGATGAACGAAAGTCTGGGTTCAAGGCAGGTCCATGACAGCGAACATCATCTGCCTAACACAGGGGTTGGCTGCCCCTTGGAACGTTAGCCCCAGCCCACTGGATCCTATTTCTCAAAGCCAGTTCAAAGCTCTTCCATTCTGGAGCTCCTCACACAGGACCACTGGGTAGAAGGACCATCTTCCAAGCCCAAAGAAAGAGCAAGATCAATGGGACCAAGCACAAGTATGCCCAGCAACAATCAAGAAGGCAGGGAGAGGGACTGTGAGGACTCCTTGGCCAGATCCACAGTCCAGCCCTACATGTATGACCCGCCATCCTGGGCCTTGAGCTCCAGACCTGTCCACAGCAATACTCAAGCAGGTGTCCCCTGAGGCATTCACAAACACCAAGCTTATGTATAACAAGTCCAGGTGGCACAAGTAGTCAAGACCTCCTCTGAGTGTGTGTAACACATCTCTAAAAGTAAACTGTAAATTTTAAAGACAACTGGAAGTAATGAGAATTACTAGTGGGAGACACATAATGTAAGAAATGTGATGCACTGCATATAAGTATTAAATATTCATGTATACTTTAAGGCAATTTCTAAGATACTTGGGTCAGAGTATGATAAAAAAATTCTCAAAACACTAAATTATTTTTACTCTACAAGAGTCTTAAAAGTTACAGTTCTAAGAAACTCAAGTTGTAAACTGTGGAAGATGAATACAACTGTATAAAAAGTTCATTCATAGCATTAGTAGTGTAACAGATTCAAATACAAGGCTGCTTCTTTATGTCAACAGATTACTGAATGACAAGGTATTTATTTGCTTTTGGGTGAAATAATATACTGAAAGAATTTTATGTATAGTTTTTAATATTCCCTTATTTAACTGATTTAAGACTTAACCCACTAGCAACATAAAGATTTCTAGCTTACATGTACTATGGCATTACATAATACATGTACTGTGGCATTACATAGTACATATTCTGCTCCAAGAGGTAACGGTCGGACTCTATCACTGCCATGTCCTCAGTTGGGCACATGGTTTGTAAACACACAGCATTTTGTCCAGTGAATCCATCACATTCTATGTAAGTTTCTCTGTGCTCTGTTTGGTATACTACATTCCTTTATGACCAATTAGTAAGTAAATCTCTACTTCTAATTCAACATTTTGTGTCAAGATGATATACAGAGAGCTGGTGGGTGGTAAAGCCTTGGTTTTGCACCTGTGGTCAGACTCCAAGGCAGCTTCCAACCCTAGAGAAATCCAAGTGCGTAAAGTGTCACCTGAGCAAAATGAATACATTCTAAAGATCTGCTGCATATCATTTTGTTAATGATACTGTATTACATTTTAAAACCTGTTAAGAAGGCAATTCTCCTGTTAAGTGCTCTTACCACTATACAAAAAGCAAAACTATGTACAGAGAAAACTATCCAGGCATGGTGGCATACACCTGTAATCGCAGCACTTTGAGAAGCTGAGGCAGGAGAACTGAAGCCTTAGGGATGCACATCTTAGTGTTTCAGACCACGGGTTCAATCCCCAGTACTAGGGAGAGGGGACCTCAGCTTCTCCAGGTAGAACATGAAGTCTTGAGTAAGTAACCCAAATTCTGTAAACTTCAGTGTAAGACTGTGTATAGTGAGGACAGCAACCATCTCTGGCAGAGTCTGCTGGGAGTAAATGCAGTTATGTAAAGAGCCTCACTCAAGAAGTACAGTATTTCCTTTGTTCTACGGAAATATGTATATGCAAGTATTCATGAAAGACCAGGCAAGATATTTCACATATTTTAACTTCTAATGATTTAAAATTTAGATCAACACAATTAAAATACCAACTTACAAAATAAGGTTCTACCAAATATTGCCAGGTCACAAATAATATGCAACTATATATTATTTTAATGATTATATTTCTTTGTTCTTATATAGCCTCTCAAGATCTTAAAATTATTTTCCAGAAAACAAACCTCTCCATGGTTGAAAAAGTAGCACAGTACTGTAATTAGACCTCCTAATTGACTCCCACTGTAAAAAAGCAAAGTATGAAATCATAATTCACATAAAATGAGATTATTTTTTAAATCTCAGAATTTAAAATTATTTTTCTGTACTTAAAACGTAAGTAAAAATTGCAGTGCCCATGCAGTTCATGTTTTAATCTTGAAAGTGTAAACATAAAAACTGTATGTATACTATAATCTAAATTTTATAATTTATTATATTTAAAATATATTCTAAATAAAATAATTTGTGAACATAAAACAATATTTAACAAGCCAGGCAAAGTAGCACACATTTATAATCCTAACATTCTGGAAGTTCATGACAGGAGAATTACAAGTTCAAACCTGCTCTGGTTTGAATGCCAGCATAAATCTTCAGGATAAAAAGACTTTAAACCAACAGACTAGCACTTTAGTCTGTATCACATTCTTTGAATAATCTAAATGGAGGCAGTTTTGTCTTTTGAAGTTAATTTTAAGTGCCTGAGACATAGAGTTTACCAGTTTTAACAGTAACAGCTGTATATATTAATTTGTTGAAGGAAGCAGCAATGTAGGAAGGCAGTCAATAACCAACAAAGAGTGAGGACCACTTCCTAGGTCCTGCATTCACACCCACTTCCGGGCAGAGTCCCAACCAACCCTGCTGGGGTCACAGCATTCCAAACCCCGTGCCAACAGAATCTCTCTGGACCTCATGGCTGCATCCCCAGCTCCACACTTGGAAGACAGTAAGTACCAGGTGGATGGATGAAGAAAGGAAAGAGTCCAAAAAACAAGTAGAGGAAAGTGACTGAGAAGTGGGTGATCATAAAAAGACTTTCACTAAAGGAAATTCAAGGGATATATATCAGAAAGGAAGAAGCTGAAAGAAAGAAGGTGTGAGAAATAGGGACAGGTGTGCACACAGGAACTGTGAACAGGTGGAAGAACTGAAACATCTGGCAACTCCCAAAATACTACTAATAATACTGGCTGCTGGGGTGGGATAACAGGAGCACTGACTACGTTCTAACACGTAAGAGAGGGTGTATCAAGACAGCATTCTACAATTCCACGTGGCGATCGGAATAATAGAAAAGACATGGACTCATTTTAGATTCAATCAAGCTAAATGTGCACGTAAACATTTTATGTTTATTCACTTAAGGAACAGAAATGGAGTGTTTGCATTCCAAGGTAGTGCCTATGCTATTTCTTTTATTTCTCATGTGCTTTAGTTCCAATCTCATCACAGTTTTGGTGACATTTTTATAGTTCATAATCAAGTATCCTTCTTAAAAACTGGAGATAAGTAATGCATCAGATACTGCAGAACTGCGGAGCCAGTTTAGAGAGCATGCACTCCTAAGTAGCCCGCCTAGTGAAAAATACTGAGTCAAAAGTTTTAGTCACAGTCATGTAATATCTTCCACACTAAAAAAAAAAAAAAAAACATTTAAGCCTGATGAAACTATCTCAAAGTTATCCTTCCAAAGTCTTCTTCCTACGTGGCACACAAAAAAGTACAATATGTATTTTTATTTATAAAAAAATTATAATGCCAACATCCACATGGACACTATATAAGTGAAATAAGAAATGACTACATGCTGAGTCACAGCATATGCTGAGTCTCAAGACACTCCTGAGACCACAGCTGTTAACCTGATTCTAAGATCAGCAATATAACCATCAATATGTAGGTCCAGCACTACTTAGCAAGAGCCTATTCTCATCAATAAGGACAGACTGCAACACCTGCTGTCACGCACCAAGCATTTTTAAATGTACCTTTCTGGATCTGGCCTCTATTCCTGCAGTCTACCTATATGGCATGCTGTTTTATTTACAATAGTGCTATGATGCAGCAATAATTGATAAAGCAAGTTCTACCTTTTTCAAAAACATTCTAACTAAATTTGGCCTTTTGCATTTCTAAATAACTTTAAAATCAGCTAATGGGGTCAACAAAATTATGACAGAATGTACACTGGTGGAGTATCGAATCTCTAAATCAATTTGGGTTCATAGTCATCTCCTATTCCATTAACATTTCAATGCACTTTTAAGTTTTCCCTTAAGAGTTACACATATCTTTTGTTGGATTTATTTTTAGAAACTTCATGATGTTAATGCTATCATAAGTAGCCTCTTTTTTAAATTTTCATTTTTGTTTGATGCTAGAATATAAAATCTATGATTTTGTATATTAATTCTTGTGTTCAGGTAACATCATAAATTTTCTAAATGCTTAAAATAGTTTACTCCTAATCTATTATTTTCCACATATATGATGTAAATTACTTTTCAAAAAATTTACTTCTGTCAAGTTTTCCAAGCCTTATCCTTTTTTCTAGCCTATATGCTGGATAGGATCACAAATACAATATTAAATATGTCACTAATTTTCACTGAATCTATGCAAGTCCTTATGCCAAAAACTTCCTAAAACAAGGACTATATATACATATTAATCTATATTAACATAAGCCCTATGAAATTCAGTAAATATTTATTAAATGGTTAAATCTAGATTTCTAACTGTAAATGTTTTGAATTTCATGAATAACACTGCAAAGAAAGCTGCTGACTTAGGAATATATTTCTGAGAGAAATGAAAAACCTGACAAATGTGGCTGAAACAGTATGAGTGTTCACTGTGTCATCCAACAAATAAATAAGAGGTAAATATCTACTAGTACTGGCTCAGCAACGCAAGTATGTTAGGCCAGATAGGTCTGCTTTGGATGGACTCTCTCATGGCCACAAGATGAATGTTAGGGCTCCAGGCATCACTTCCATGTAAAAGTATGAAGGTACAGAGAAGGGACCGTGGAATACATCCCTTTGTGAGAAAGCCAAATATTTTCTAGTAAATGTGCTGCTAGAGTAAGTATAGAAAGCTAAATATTTTCTGAGGCTCTTTATTTATCACTGGCAAAAACTAACTCACAGTGCTCCATTGAGAAGCAATAGAGCCTAAGAGGAAAGTAGATGGCTCTAACAAATAACTTCAGCTTGTCATCTGAAACTGGGCACTGTTCCCCCAAAGTTGTGCTACTGTATTCAAAAAAGATGGGCTAACAAACTGTCTGCTACAAATGATAGTTTTTTTAAATATAGTTTTCTTAATTCCACATTTACAGAGAGTAAAATGAGAATAAATTAAATTAATGCTAAACCGAGATCCCTCTAATGCTGTAATAAATTACAGAGGGAGAAAGGTATTTTCATTAAAACCTTGGCTGAAAAATTATAATTACAAAAGCATCACCACAAGTATAAAAGGCAGGCTTTATTTAAGATATTCTTTTAGTGACATTTCCAGTTTTTTGGTTGCATGACATTGGTTAAGCACCATAAAAATCAAATATATTTACAAATGTTTCTAGTACTAATCAACCTCATTAATTCTTCTCATGTAATCAATAATTATCAGCTGGCTTTATAAGCTCAGTCAGATCTTTTAATCCAGTGTCTTACCTCAAGTAGGCAGCGTAGACGAACAGCAATGCCATCATGAACCCATTTAAGATAAAAATCATACCCACATAAAAGCACGCAGGGTCTCCCAATCCTTTGAAAAGACAGAGATTATTTAGCATGTAGTGAACAAATGGTCATCAAGCAAGAGGGCATAATTATCTCAGTAATTTTCACTCACAAGTTCATGACTTTGCTGAAAGCATTTGCTTTCAGATTGACGCTCTCTTTGTTTCAATAATCTTTACCCATATACAAAGTATGAAGGGGTGAGGGGACAGGTGGGTTTGTTGCTGTGGATGAAACCCAGGGCACTGTGCCTTCTAGGCAAGGGCTCTGCCACAGAGCTCCAGCTCCAGCCCCTGAAATGAACCATTCAGTTACACTTGTAAGTTCCTCTCATGAAGTACTCTTATACATAGATAAATGTTGGGACTTCTCATTAAGGAAGATGCTGCTGCTCTTCCTCAATGTCTGGAATTATCTGTAGAGCCACTTTGTGTCTCCAAGAGGAAATCACTACACTGTTTTACCTTCTCGAGGCTCTGGGATGAGTGAAATAAAGTCTTTGACCTCAAGGAGAAGCTTCAGTCTGAATGAGATGATTCAGCTATTTGATCTATTATTAGTAATAGCTAGAATTTTAATATACCCCATATGTATATTTATCTGTTTTATAATCATCATTTTGCATAATTCTCACACAACACTGAAGAGACTGTCATGAAAGTATTTTTCTGGTTGAGAAAAAACATAATAGAGAACTTAAATAACTTGCCAAAAGTTTTCCCTGTCTAATTGCCTGGAGCCAAACCTGAAGGCTGGCCCTTGTGACCCTCCCACCTTCCTGGCCACGCCTTCCAGTCTGTCCTATAACAACCTCTCATTTAGGCACCCTCCCCTTCAGTGCCGGCTCTCTTTAGCCTCCTCGACTGCTTTCTTCTCTTCTCAATCTGCATATTCTCCTTAAGGAAATTCTTCTACTTCCGCAGCTCTGAGCATCTACATAGAGATGAGTTAAAGTCTATACTCTGCCCCAAACATTCTTCTTATTCCTAAAGTTCTCTAGCCGGGCATCCATATGACATCTTTATCTAAGGTCTCAAGCTCATACATCCACAGATGAACACAGCAATTCACACCTATACTTGTCACATTTCCTACTTTTCAAGAAATTCAACTATTCAAGCTCAAAACCAGAGTTACAGGACTTCTTCACTCTCCTATGTCCCTCTCTCATCAGCTATCAAGTCTTGTTGATTCTACTTTTGAGGTACCACTGAAGACCTGATGTTTCACAGCTCTCTCTCTATACAAATCATGTGGCCTCGTGGGGGCCAATGGTATCCTTTCCAAACAACCACCAAAATAATGCTCAAGGCAAGAATCTGTTGAATTCCTCAGTGAAGAAAGGACAAAGACCTTCCCCACTACGGGGCCTGTGAAGTCAGAACCCCATTTTGTACTCCCAGAACGATGTCACACCACTTTCCTTCCCTCTCTCTCTGTTTCAGGCTTCTCTCCGGTCTCCCTTGCCATTTCTGTACGTTATTCATGAGGCCAGAGACCAACTATGCTGGTCCCTACATTTGAAATCTTTCTCCTCTTGATAGCTCTATTTTTGTATGTGTCATGTCCATCACAGTTATAACTGCTAAGAGCCCTCTCACAGTGTAGACACCATGAAGATAAGGACCATGTCTGCTGGGCCAGTGCTGAAACCCAAGTGCCAAATTCTAACACGTCACTTATTGAGAATTTAGGAAGTACAATATTTGTCCCATAGGAAGCGATACGTGCATCTCTCAGAAAAGGCTTTACCTTCCAGCTGACCAGGTCATTAGCAAGTCTCTCAGTTCACAAGGTATTTTCTCTACTCTTTCATATGGTAAAGAAACAAACAAAAGTCTAACCGTCCCTTGAACATCTTTTATCAATTTTGTTTTAGAATTTATAAAGTTACTGGGCCAGGGATTTAGCTCAGTGGCATAAGCACCTGACTGGCAAGCACAAGGTTGTGAGTTTGATCCCCAGTACCAAAAAAGAAAAAATAAAAAAGAATTTATAAAGTTACTTAAGGGAATTGATAAAAATAAAAGGGAAATACAGATTATTTTACATTCCGACAGTTGAATATTAAGCCAGTCTATATAAACATATTTATAAAATATAGTAAATAGTCATGCTGTGGAGAATGAAAGAAGTAAAGAAACAATTGTCTAAATGCTATTCCAGTAGGCATATGTGACTCTGCACAAGAGTTCCAAGGCACAGCACTGTCCATGGGTTGTCAAAGAGCCGAACTGAACACATTTTAAGCAGCAGTGACCACTGCATGTCCTGGAGAACGGTTACAGAATTCCCAAAGCAGGTATTTGACAAGAAAACCAATAAAGACGATATATAGGAAGAGTCTGGCTAAAATGATCCACCAGACTGTGAGTATATAATAAAGTAATGTTGTTACAATCTGAATCTGATTTTTTAGTATGTTTGTGCTACTTTGTTAATACATTATTACAAGTGTATTTGTCCAAAATGTATATATTGAAGTCACCCAAAACACTCTTATTTATATTACCTCATTCTGATATGGAAGGCTTTTACTCAAATTTGCTTTTTATGAGCTAAATTAATACACAAATTAAATGCCAAATTTACATTCAAATTAGAAAATATAGAGCCTTCTCAGAAAACTGAAGCATACAATAATCATGAGGATGAATCACTTCTAGTGTGTTTAAAGGAAAACGTGAGCCACAGCTGTTTACATACAGTGATTGTCGTGTTTATGAAAACCCTAAGGATACTACAGCAGGGTTGGAGGGAGACACAGACCTTCACAGCTCTCAACTTCACCGGAAACACCAACTCTGGTCACATTCCAGCACATCTTAGTTTCTATCCCAAATAAATCTGTTATTCCTGTGAATATGCGATACCAGTAAGCTAGGACTACCTACAAAAGACAAAACAAAGAGATAATGGAAGAATATATATTCTCTTCATAACAATTTTTCCAAAATACCATTTTATGACTTTGATAAATTTATTTAAATCATCTCACTTAGAAAATAGTCATTTAAAGTATATGTATACACCTTATGTAATATTAATATATAGTAATCAATTCTGTAACATAAATAACTACATGTAAATCAGACACGGTGGTGGACACCAGCAATCCTAACACTGTGGAAGGCTATGCTGGAGGGATGTGACTTTGAATTCCTGGGCAACTTAACTGACTTAGCAAGATACTGTTTGAAAAAATTAAAAAGGGCTGCAATGAATCCTAAGTTTCAATCCTTAGGACTGAAAAAAAAAAAGCCCTTGTAGAAGATTACAATCAAAATATTATGGTAATACAAAAATACACATATTTGTAGGAACATGTGATAACATTCCCTTTGGATCTTTGAATTTATTTCTTCATTAAACTATATTATTTTAAAAACTCCTTTAATATTTGGGTGGTTGTCTTTCTGGTCACCCTCCTGGGTATTTAAAGCATGCAGTTAAGTTATTCATATCATATACTGAGATCACAGTTTAGATAGTAATAGAATATACATTGTTAAGTGACAGCATAAACACCTTTCCATGTCCATTAAGAATAGATTTACTATTTTATTATGTTATTTTTAAAAACTTACTATTCTGCTAAAATGTATCACATCATTCCTATTCCTGTGCATTTTTCACACATACACAAAAGTACTGAATTAAAGTGTACACTAAATCTGGAATTCTGTTCCTCTGTGGAATGCACTCCTACCCAAGGAAAGCAGGGCTTTCACATCAGCTCTGAACTGAAATTCTGAATTTTGCCCATTACAGCTTTTCAGACCTCAAGTCAGCCTTCAACCTCTAAGCCTCCTGTGCAAGAGGAAGGAGAGATGAGGGTATGAGTAGAAAGTGCTGGCACACAGCAAGCATTAAATACTTTGACCTTTTCAAAACATTGCTCTAAACTTAGGACTTCTAGCTTCATGTGAGAAATTAATCTTGTGAGCACAAAAGGAACAAATATACAACTTGACACTGTTGTACTACCTGAAAGTTGGCTGTAAATCTAGCTGTTCTTGATACTGTGTTTATAAAAGGTGAAAATAAGACTCAGAATGACTCCTTGTTACCTATCCTTTATAATGCTATCAAGTTTTAGAAATCATTGCAATATAAGAAGAAACTACAAATGTTTCTTAATTATTAAATAAATATTGTTGAATAAGTAAAATGAAAAAGTAGTTAAGGTCTCTAAGACTATCCTTTTAGAAATTAACAGAACAAAATTTTATTACATATTTGAAAAATCCAAAAATAAGCAAAAATTTAAAATAATAATTATTGAACACTAGAACAAATCCCCATCTTATATTTCCAAAATCAGTATTATCTTAAATTGAAGATATAAGAAACAGGCATTTTGTCTGATTCTTGCATTAATCATAGACAGCTAATCATAAGAGGAAATACATAAAATCAGAAGCACGCCTCTGACAAGTAATGCAGGACATAGAGAAAGTTGGTGCAGAAACTGCTTCTATCATTCTAGACAGACTGCACAATTGTTACTATTACAAGTGACATTTTAAAACATACAAATCTGGGAACCTCAAGTTGTTGAAAATTAAACAACATACATCTAAATACACAATGGATCAAAGAAAAATAACATGCGAAATTAGAAAATAATTTGAACTGATTGAAAATGAAAAAATATACAAATAAATGTGAGTATGTGCTTTTGGGGCAATGGAATACATGTGCTTTTCCCTATTACTCCCACCAAGTACAAATAAAAACTTTATGTTAAGTACAAATTAAGCTTAAAACTACCCTTCGAAAGTGGAGAAGTAGAAGCAGATGTGGAACTCAAAAACTAACGTGATTATGAGTTCCCTGAGCTTCCCTTTTTGCCTCATTTTCTCAGATTTGGAATTCAAGAACCCCAATAATCCAGAAACACCAGTGGTTCTGCAATGGTTTGAATGTGCTCCCTGCAAATCTCAGGTGTTAAACTTAGTTGCCAGTCTGACAGCACTAAGAGGTGGGGACCTGAAGATTCCTCTTTTGTGAATGGGATTAAGGTTCTTACAAAACAGGTTTCCCATAGGGTTCAGGCGGCTTCCCTTCTTCCACCAGAAGACATGCCCCCTTGTCCCCAGGAGATGCCACATTACATCCAGGGGTCATCTTGACAGTAGACAGCAGTCTCACCAGTCAACTAGGCCTGCCAGGGCCTTCTGTCTGGACTTTTCAACAACCAGAATTTTCTTTTCCTTCAGTTAAGCCTTTATTGTGTTCAACTAGTCCAGGAGATTGGGCTGAGTGTGAAATTTGTTGTTGCTATGATTCCCAGAGCTGAAGTCTGCTGTTGCTATCAACACAAGCGATTTCAAAGTACTACCATGGTACCATGTCTTTAGCTGAGTTTTGAGTTTTTCCTTTTGTTGTTCTATAGAAAGAAAGAAACTGTTCCTTGTAAACCATTCAGTATGGACCAGGGTATACCTCAGTGGTAGAGCACGTGCCTGGTACCAAAAAGCAAAACCTCATCCAGCTCTATTCCACTGTGATATTTTTATTCATAGCTCATTAATACAGTACTTGGGGCAGGAGAGTTTTTTTGGCTTAGGCAGGTACAGTGAACTGGGATCTTGCAGTATGACCTCACAGGTGGTCCTAGCCCTTGTCTAGGAACACAGCCACTTTTTAAATTTATTCTTTTTCTACCTTGTCTATCAGGCACACTATGTACTCACTGTGTACTCACCAATGTCCTCCTCAAGCTTTGATACTTTCTCCCCACAGATCATAGCATTTTTTAATTAGAGGAGACCGGGAACGTGGGTTTGAAGGGACAGTGCTGCTGTTCCCTCCCTCACTGGCACAGGGAAAACATTCTCTATACTTTCTTCTGCTTCCGCACGAAAGCCTGTAACCCCGGGCTCTGCATCTCACACTACCTCACACTGAGCCTTTTGAGGTTCTTTAAAATGGTCTAGTTTAATCTTCCTGCTGGTTAATATGGCATTTGGTAGCATCTGCCCCATCTATCTTGGGTCCAATTTCTCTCTCCATGCCCCCATCTTTCTGGATTTTTGTGTTGACTGCTTGCTCTGTGACTTCAGTTTTCTGATGGGTTCAAGAAAGTTCATTAACTTAGAGCTTGTCTAATTGTTTCCTTGTGGAGGACAGTTTCAATCTTCCCAGCTCTCTTCATCTCCAAACCAGAAGAATAAATAGCTCTTTTCACATTAAGACAGATCAGCCCTTCTCCTGTGACTTGCATTACAAACATTTTCTCCCAGTTCTTCAGTTGCCTTTTGATTTCCTGGAGGGTTTCTTACTCTGCCCTGCTCTGCCTGTCCCACAGAACTCGGCTCTTCCCTTGTGTTTGCTTTTGTCTGGTCAAACTGGTGTTTCCCTGGTGGCCCTGGACGGCACAGTGTATTCCCTTCCCTGGGGAAAACACGTAACATCTAACCTGTCTGTGCCACCATTCTGTCGACTGTGAAACTAGGACCTGGGCACATAATGACTCTATGACTCTTTTTATAAAGTTATACAAAATGTAATCTGATCTATAGTGACAGAAAGCATACTAGTGGTTTCCCAGGAATGGGATGTGGGCAGAGAAGAGCAGGAAAAAGAGATTACCATGGAGCACAGGGGAACTCCTGGTATGATGGACAGGACCATGTCTGGATTGCAGAACAGCTTCACGTGTGGGTGCTGGGGCCAAATAATATCAAACTGAGTACTTCAGACATGAACAGGTATGGTAAGCCAATTACAGCTAAATAAAGTTGTTTTAAAGTGCTTTCAAGTATAGGGATTAGAAACTAAGGAGTAAAACTGTCTGTATTTATGGCCAATATCATCATATACAAAAAAAAATTCAAAAGAATCTACAAAAAAGTTCCTTAAGCTACAACACCACAATTGCAACTCCATGTGCTTGGCTGAGAAAATCCTGTGCATGCACAGGAGGAAGCACCTACAGAAGCCTGCATTTAGAACCGCTGGTAACAGGAAGATTAGAAATAACCTGGGGGCTGGGGATTTGGCTTGGCTCAGCGGTAGAAGTGCCTGCCTGACAAGCATGAGGTTGTGAGTTCAATCCTTGATACAAAAATAAAACCACTTTGGAATCTACTAATAGGGAAATGTAGAAAACAAATTTGGAATTTATTAAATACTTGGAATTAAGGAAATAAATATTCATACATATACAGAGTTTACAAATATATGTAATGCTGAGGAAAATGCTGTAGAGAGGCATGCATATTCAGTATGAGGGTATTTATGGGGACTCAGAAACACATAAAACACATAAAAACACATAAAACACATAAAAATGAAGCACATGAATCCATACGTATTTATGATAAGGGATCTTGTGGGAAGAGGAAAAAAGCAACTGGGTCTGGAAGTAAAGGTGACTTTGGTGTTACTTAAACATTTAAGCTATTTTAAAACTTTGGAGCAAAAATGACAAAAGATTAGCCTTTTCTTAGTTTAGTCCAGTGGCTGATCAAGCATAGCTGAGTATTATTCGCTAAGTTTCTATAATCTTAAACATTTCAAAATCTAAATAATTTTAAGCCTATTAAATATGACTACCAAAAATTAAGTAACTTAATCTGCCATAGCCTGAGATAACTTGAAACTCAAAATTCGATGTTTACCATAACAATTTCAATATTTATCTTAAAGATCTACAAATTAAGTTTACTAATCTTTTGTTGCTGCTTTTCAAATCTCTAGAATTTGAATAATTCCATTCAAATCATACTAAATTTTAAGATGATATCTAGATACTTCGGGATATATGGCTAGGTATTTTTTTGAAATCTTTTGTCGTTCGGCACTGTGGATCAAACCTCTATCACTAAGCTATACCTCCAGCCCCTTAAACCTTCCTTCACTAATGTAACTGTCGCTATAAAGGCCACTGTTCTGCTCCTCTCTTTTGCTGGTCCTTCGTGTAATCACCCAAAAGGTATCCAAGGTCCACAGACCCACAGAGAACCCTCTCTAGTGCTCATGACTTCCTTTCCTATTTGGCTGGTTTATTATCTGGTCTTGCCTCCTATGCTAACATTTATTCTTTAAGTTCATGTGAATGTTGTCACTGGGACCTTTACGTATTCAACTATAGGAACATCTATAATCAATCAACCTAAAAGGTCTGAATTTTTATCTGATTAAAAGAAGAATCACACCACAAGTACTATTTGTCTCACGTATCACTCACCTCTGGATAAAGATGGAATCGTTTCACTGTATTAATTACAATGGGATATTCAGTAAGCCTGTCATTCATAATCATCTTCAGGCCTTCCAAAAACGAAGGTGCTTCAATAAGGGTCTTGAAGTAAGAATAATAAAGTCCCTTTATTAAAAAGAAAAAGGCGAATACAGTCAATAGAAATAAAACTAAAATATTTTATTTCATTTTAAACTTTTTATTAATGCCTGTAAATACTGCAGAGTGGTGGGGTTTGTTCTGGAGAGCTGCACAGGCACTTAACATCCTTGGTCATTTTCAGTCCCACCCAGCTCCTTTCCCTTTCTGCTCCCTTTTCAGTGGTGCCCTTCTCAGTCTCCAAGTCTACCTTCCACTTTCTTGCCACCTCTCCTTTATTTCTCATCATTCATTTGATTTCTCAAATAAAAGAAAACATGTGATATTTAACTTTCTCAGTCAGGCTAATTTCATTTACCATGATGATTTCTATTTTTCCTTTAAAAGATATAATTTCATTCTACTTTATTGCTAAGAAAAAATATTTTAAAAAATGATTTAGAATATATTTTTCTGAAAAAAGAGGACAGGTCAATAATAAGACCTTACTACTTACTCCTCCATTTGCATTAGTGGACTAAGAAATCAGGTATTTTCAGTGACTGTAAACTATTCCTTCAATTTTTCTGTAAAATGAAATTTTTCAGACTAAATATTTGAGGATATCAAATGATTTAATAAATTTTTATTTTCCCTCTTTCTCCTTTTTGTCCAATTTTTTTCTGTACCAGGGATCAAACTCATAGCCTTGCGCTTGCCAAGCAGGTACTTATGCCACTTAGCTAAATCTTACTATGTAGCCCAGGCTGACTTCAAACTTGTGATGATTCTCCTGCCTCAGGTTCCCAAGTACTAAGATTAGAAGTCTGCACCACCACACCTGGCTAGCTTTTCTAACAGTGACATAAAACATGCATATGATACAATTTTGATTTTAGCAAACCTGATTTTACTCCATGTTTGAAATGTATCATAAATTCTATTATAAATAAGGATGACTTCATAACCTTGCAAAACTTTGTGTACAATTACTCCCTTTGCCTCACACTCTTAAGAAACAGCATATCGTGATCATAAGCACACTGTGGGAACAGAACTTCACGCTTGAGTCTTACTCCATAGCCCCGTCTGCCTCTTACACAAAGTGAAAGGTACATGCCAGGTAGTTTCTGATGCCCACAGAGGTGAGTGGAGAGGATCTTAGTGACTCACTCCAATGTACAAAATCACGGCTCCATTAGGTCATGAAAGTGTGGCTAATTTAAAACTCGAGGATATTTTTCACCAGTTTTTGACAATTAGTGTATGTTTGCAGTACATGCAGTTTACAATCATCTGGGGGAGATGATACGTGTATACAGTACAGCTTGATTCTTGATTCTTTCTTATAATCCCCTTTCCTCACTCCTCCTTCCCCCTTCCTCTGATTCCCCACTCCTCATTTTCATTCTTGTTAATATTATTAATCTTAGCTTTTAAGACATATAATGCTTACATTCATTAAAGGTAAAACTAGAGGATTTTAAAAAAATAGATTGTTTCATATTACCTCATCACTTTGACATTTTCAAATAAAATTAAAAAATAAGAGGCCATATCATTTATAAAAGCAAATAAAGGGTCAAACTCTTTAAAAGGGTCAGGCTGTTTTAGATCTCTTTGGTTATAAACGATGATTATGCACTAATGTTTGTTGTTGTTATTGTTATTTTGTTAAAGATGTTAAAATTTAGTAATTCTTTTTTTGTACAAGATAAAAAGGAAACAATCAATCATTTAAATTAAAAGTTTGCATTGTTCAAATAAAAAGGGTCAAAGTGTTTGACACTGTCTCCAAAAATTAAAAAATAATACACATTAACTCTACATTCATCCTAGTTTTATTTCCCTATTTTATTTTTTACAAAGTATCTTTTATCCTGAATTATACAAAATCAAAATTCTAAAAAGTACTATGTATTTGCAAAATTTACTGATCCTACATTTTTAAATTCCATGATTATGTGACAGCTTATTAAAAACCTGAGTTCACTCAATTCTCTCAGTATATCATTTATCTCTACTCACTATGATCATAAAGTTGTAAGCACAAACAGTGCAACTACATTCATTCGTGACAGGATTTTGGTGTTTGATAAATACCTGGCCATGGGGCAGCATTCAGTATCACTTCCACTCATCAAAGAAAATATTTTACTCATATTCCCAAACTGAGTTATTTTGAATTGAAGAAAAATGTCAAATTAAAATATGAAAACAAATGTTTTTTTCATTTAGTGGGAGCTGAGGCCAATGTTCACACTCCTATTAAGTATCTGTGCCATGTGACATTTTTCATTTTTAAGGATCTACAAAACCAAGATCTTTGTGTTTGCTTTTGCCCCTCTCAGTGCCAGGGATAGAACCAGGGCCCTGACGATGACAGGTACCCGGTCTACCACCTTCCCCTTCCCTATCACTGGCCCACAGCGCTGTCTCTGCCTGGGGCTCATCCATCCTGTCCTGGGTTCTGTCCATGGTGGTCAGGAAGCTTTCTAACTTCCTATGTGTCCATCTCCATTTTTACATAATCTTTTCCATCTTTAACCACACACTGCATTTTCTCCTGGCAGTGCTGGGGAGCCACCAGCTGCTATCTTGCACATCTCTCATTCAAACGCCACACTCTACTCTGAGAATACTTTAAGTCTGTTTAGCGATTTCCAGAGCCCATCTTTAGATAAACTCCCAAGTGCACAAGCTGCAGCAGATCTTGTGAGCTAAAAGTCCACTGATGTATTTCTGATAAGCTAAGCAACAACAGCTTCTAAACTGAAGATGTTTGAACTGGTATCTGACACACTATCTGATAGTTTTGATGGCAAAATATGAATAGAAGTTTTCTTGTGGGGTTCAAGAAAGCATTACAAAAATTCAAAGACATCTAATATGAAAAAATCTGTATAGAGAGCAGTAAATTTATAAGTATGAAATGTGAGCCAAAAATACAACGAATGTTAAATTTTAAAAAATTATTGCAGTAAGAGATACATTGCCATGAATACCCCTCAAAATACTCATCCTTGCTATAAACATACTTATCCCATCATTCTCACCACTTTCTGGAACAGTTCTGGAAGTCCTCTTTGTGGCTACCTTTATTTATGTCCTGAATCCATTCAAAACATTCACCAAAGTGGTCACTTTGAATTTAGAGAACAGTCAGAAGTTGCTGGGTGCCAGATCCAGTGAATAAGGTGGATGAGGACACATTATAATGTTTTTAATTGAGAGAAATTTAAAAGTATTGGACATCCAAGGCAGCCAGGGCAGTACAACTAAAGACACTCTCACAAAACAGGACTCTAGAACTACTTCAGAAAACAGCAAGCGTGATGGGGTAAGTGTGTTATCTGATGCTAGGGGGAATATTCTGAGAGGGATTAATGGCAATATGTCCTTCGCTGTGGTACAGTTTAGATGTAAAATGGCCCCCAAAGCCTCATATGTTTGGAAGATGACTGGATTAGGGGGCATTATAGCTGATGTGCTGTTAGGGGGCGGGGTCTGCTGGGCACGACCAGGAAGGCTGTATCTCCTTCCAGCTCTTCCCTTGCCTCTCTCTGCTTCCGGCTGCCTACGAGGTGAGCAGCCATGACCCTCTATCATGCCATCCTGCCTTGAAGCCAATGGACTAGGGCTGAAAACATGAGCCAAAATAAACCTCTCCTCCTTTAAGAGAAAGAGGACTAACGTACTATCACACATTTTTTAAAAATTTAAGCATTTACCTTATGTTTCAATGACACCATGTAAGCTGTTATTAATAATAAGATATTGTTTTGTGCCAGGTACTGTGATTTGTGTCTCTGTTCATTACCTCCCTTTGTTTTCACTGAAACTTGTGTGGTATTTCTGAATAACCAATGAGATAACTCAGCATCAGGCAGGTAAGTGACCAGCCTACAGAGTACAAAGAATCCCAGAACTGCTATCTGGACTCGGTGATCTGTCACCCAGCTATCCTCTTTAGTTAACAACACTTTATATCCTGTGGAAATAGTACTTTTAAAATACTGCAATGCCATACAAATATTAGCATATCCAGTTCTTCAAATCACTGCAGGGATTATACCAACGAAGATAAAAAGCAGCGGCTGAAGTACCTAGCATTCTGGAAAATTCATGTAGACAAAAAGGAGAAATGTGACACACCAGTCACTGGAAATCCACTTCTGTTTCTAAGAAATTTCTACTTCACAGTCTTACTCTTCTTAATGCACAAATTAACTCCATGGAAGAAAGAACTAACCATTTCATCGCGAAAAGACATTTCCCGTTCCAAAGTTGAAAGGTGAGAAAAATGACGGTCATTCTCGAAAAGTGTTGTTAAATGTATCCTGGGAAAAAAATGAAATATTACAATGTAAATATAATGCAAACATTATAAATATTATAAGATTATAGTATTATACAATCATTATGTAATTATCTTATGCAATTATTATAAGATTATAATAAGAACAGATTTCCAAATCAGTACTGCAAAGTCACAGATAAGCTAGTAAGAAAGCCATGGAAAGAAAAAATATTTCTTTATAACAAATACTGAGTCAATTCTATACAAACTTACTATATTTTGGGGCATACATAATCCAGGGTAGCACACAAATGAAATTCCTTAACTCTGTTCTTAATCTTACTTGTATGTAGATCTAAAATCCCTGCAGCTTTCCCCTCTCTTCCTTCTGCCTCAGGCCCTTAAATGAGAACACAGGCAGGTTTTTCTTTAACAAGCGATTCAAATGTACCAGATTTGAGAAATGCCTCTGTGACTGTTGAAAAGTGCTAGGAGTATAATGTTAAGTAAAATCGCTTCATATTAAATCAGTTTTTAAATAAATATAAAGTTGATCACATAAAAGATCAACTTTAAATGCCAAAGAATACAAGACTGAACTGGAAGATAGTTTAGTAGTATAATTCAACAGGAACAGGCAGTGACAAAAGGATCACATAGGACAAACAAATTAGTGATAGTCGGCAATTATGCTATACTTAATTTATGTAGTGCTTTTTAATGATGTGAAAAGAAAGCAAAACTCCAGTTCCCCGCCCACTATTTTCATCTGAGTTGTGTGTACCTACTGTTCCCAGGGTCCTGCCTCCTGCTGTCCCAGCTTTAGTGCTGATACAGAGCTCCCTGCAGGCCCTGTGGCCACAGCAGCACTGTGCCAACAGAACAGGGGTAGACATCACCTTGCCCAGTAGAAGCCCCAGAGTTCAGGGGAAATAAGAGCATTCCAGAGGGAAAATATCTTTATTTTACAAATAACTACTACAAATAGATCACTTCTATAAAATAAAGTGCCTATGTATACCCACTAAAGGCTCAGGGTTATTCAAATTCTGCCTCACCCCAGCAGGAAGGAACCTTCTGTTCACTGCTATTGCTTTCCACATGGGAAGTTTGCTAAAAGCTTTATGTCACTAACACAGTTACTATAAAATGACAAAAGTATTAAGTAAACTGCAAAATAAAGTAGGAAAAGTAGGTATTTCAAGAAATACAGTGGCAAATTCTTTGGAAAAGCAAAAGTATTACAATTCACCATTTATTATTTCCCCAATGCATCTATTTTGTAAATACTACTTCACACAAGATTTGCGCAATAAAAAGTAATACATGTGTAAACTAGTATATGGAGACATTCTATACACATAGCCAGGAACTGTTTTACTGTATAAACTGAAGTGAAAAATTTTAATCCAATTGTTTATTTCAAATAGAAACTAAATCTTACCAATGCAAAATTCCCACAAAGGCAGCTGGAAAAAGAGAAAAAGGAAGTCATTAGAAGCTGCTTTACAAATGCTTTTAAACCAAGCATTTCAAATGCACTTGCTTACATAGAAAGAGCACACACAAGGCCAGGTGGACAACTGCTGCTGTTCTAGGAACACAGGGACAACTCTAGGGCCTGCTGGGCACTCTCCTCAGCTCTGGGACCCAGGCACCAAGACGGCCCAGCACACACCCTGTGCCCTAAGCTGTACTGTCAGCTCTCCTGAGCTCTGGGACACAGGCACCAAGACGGCCCAGCACACACCCCATGCCCTAAGCTGTACTGTCAGCTCTCCTGACTCTGGGACCCAGGCACCAAGACGGCCCAGCACACACCCCATGCCCTAAGCTGTACAGAGCCGTGAGATGGATCCACAGAGACACGGCCCTCGGTAAAGCACTTAATGAAGAGCTGCACGCTCAGGCCACCCCTTTGCCCCTGGAAAGCTGCTTGTTTCCAAGGATAGCATGGGGCTGAGGAGAGGAAATGGAGGTGGGACAAGTTTTAAAAAAATCACAAACTTCCAAAAGTTCCCCATTTTTTATTGAATTAATGTTCTGTGGGTTGATGTAAGCTCTGGGTTAATTTCCAGAGTTTTGAAGACATTGGTTTTGACAATTTTTCAAGTATCCTCTCCTCACTCTCATGGAGAAATGCATCGACTTAACTATTTAACTAAAGTCCTGTTTCCTTTCAAGATTTTGTAATGGTATTTCTTTTGGTTGTCTCAAGCCATCTTACAACTACCAACTTTAATCTTTTAAAAAATTCAAGTTACTCAGCTTGGCTAATAAAATAAATGCAAATTCAATTAAAATTACAACGATGAAATTTCCAATCATATATCTTTGCCCATATGTTTTCTAACCTTGGGGTCACTTCAAGAACAAGATATGTAACAAGTAACAGAAGGTTTACCTGTTACATATCTTGTTTTATATTGTGATAGGCAAAGTATAATCCACGGTCTGTTATTCCACTGTCTGTAAGTTCAAAATGGTCTTTAATGTTCTTACAAGGTTATGACAATAAATAAAAAGGGATGATAAAAAATCAGAATGTGGCCTGCAAACTTAAATGGTTTATTCATTGGATATTCCAAAACATTATTTTTGATGATGCTGGGACCTCAGGACCTAGTGCATGCTATGCAAGTGACCTCAGCCCTAGGATGATACTTTCTATCAAAATACTCAGAACAACTCTGAAATTAAAATTAAACCTATCTAAACTCCAAACAGATATGTTTCTTCTAGCCTTCATTAATTGTAAGAAATCTAGTACCTGAAACTATCTCACTCACCCAATGTAGTACACAGTATTTCTTTATGAAAATTATTGGCAAGTTTTTTATATATGGTACTCATAGAAATAGAAAAGATCAATTATACTACCAAATCCATCTATCCTCTCAATGGTCCTCAAAGATTTCCTTCCCTTAAAACCAAAAACACTTCCCCTGAGCCATTTAGTGACAAAATTCTTGGTCTATTTCTTTCTTACAAGGTTTCCTAACTCTCTTAAGTGACCAATAACATTTTTGTTTTAAAAATCAATGGCCTCATTCAATTTTTAAGCTTTTCAATCTTCCTACAGTATTTGATCAGATACTGTATTCTTCTCTCTAATCTTCTGTCACATCAATTCTCCCAATTCTATTTTTCTAAGCACATATTACACACTTAATCTGGTTTTTCCTTCATCTCTTAAAGTTTCCCCAAAGTATTACCAAAGTACACTTTTTCCTCTTCACATTGGTATCCTTTAACAATCTCATACAGTTTTAAAGTTTCATCCCACTTTTACAAAGATAACTTCCAAATGCAGTATCTTCATTCCGGAATGACCTTTCTCCTCTTTCCTTTTCCCTTCCTCTCTTTATTGACCGCATCACCTATCTAGTCCTTTTAATCTGTCACCACCCTCCTTTATACCACTGCAGCCTGGATTCTATTAGTGGTTTTCCAAACATTTCTTCTGCCTACTTTCTCAGTCCATCCCCAATCCACCTGCGCACTGCTGCCTGGTTCACTGGGAACCACATCTGATGAGTTGCTCTCCTATTTACAAATCACTGGGCATACTAAATGCCACTGAATTTAAAATGGTTTATAGGATTTCATCTCATCAAAAACATTTTTAAAAACCAAGACCCAATCAATAGCTTCCTACAGAGCCAGGTTCAAAGGCCCTGAGACCAGCCATGAATTAGGCTCTCCAGGACTGGTCTCAAACAGTATCTCAACCCACTTCCTACTTCCTCCTCTTTGAGGAACTTTATTGCTGCCTGACTGCTCTCTTACTAAGTGGGGTGCTGGTGACTTCCATCCTGCCAGCCCCTAATACTTGATGGCACCAGTTCCACACAGCCAAAGCTTAGTGCTTTGTCACAATTCAGATCCTACCTTTTCCTGAAATTCTGTGCTGATTTTGCTGATTGCCTTCCCCACTTTCACCCTTAAGCAAGAATTCCCTCTTCTGAGTTCTGGAAACACTGCCATGGTTAGTCATTGCTTTACAACACTCATCAGGTGTCTTCCATATGACAGACCCCAGCGTGTTGAAGTGAAGCCCTTTTGATTCTGTCTGTGGGATGTGTCTGTGGAGATTGTTACACAGCTAGTAAAATCCACAAAGGACTTCTTATGTATCATCACCACGCCACATATGGGGACACATTCTCATACCAGGACACGAGGCAACCTCACACGGTGGACACCAGTGGCAATAACTTGCACTGAGAGACATCCATCTACAGCCTCGTTCATATCAGCAGCCACCTGACCAAGGGCCTCACTCACGCAACTGGTTTCAACGAAACTGCAACATTTGAGTACAAACAATGAGGGCTATCAATGGAGAAAAAAAAACTTTCCAATGCTTACATTTTTAAAAGCCTACCGTTTAAATATTAAAACTCCACAGCAAGATGGAAGTAAGTTAGTATCAATAACTAGGCACATGCTATCTTTTTTCTTTTTTATGATAAAAAGGTAAAACAAAATTTCATAACAAAATAATAGAATAACTATTGTCTCATACAATGCATGTTATTAATCTTTAAAGTAGTTGCTCAGCGTGCAAGAGATGGGCATAAATGCAGAGCAACATCATTTCTGTCCACGAGAGGCAGCCGGGCATTTTTACAAACTGTGCCACTGGCTGCCCTGACTATGGTAACTCTTCACAGGTCTGAGCGTTGAGTCCCTGATTCAGCATTAGGCCTCAGCTCCTCCAGCGCGGCCCGGCCCCCAGCTCCGTGCAGGCCGCAGCGACCCCTGCAGGTCCGCGCCCTCCCGCCGCTCACCGAGGCCCAGAACGGCGCCGCGGCAGGTCTGGAGCTGCGCCCGGGCGCGCGTCTTCTGGCAGAGCCGCTCCGGGACGCGGCGCAGGCACCGAGCGAGGCGGACCGGGCTCCTACGGGCCTTGTCCACATGCGGCCGCTTCTCCGGCTCGGGTTCCCCAGCCCTGGCGCAGGGCGTCGAGGGCGGCTCCGGACGCGCCTCTGCGCGCTTCTTCCTCCTGCGCTCCGCCATCTCCACCCACTCCCAGCTCCGGGCCGCGGCCTCACGATTCGCCGCCGCCGTTACGGCCACCGTTACGCCGCCGTTACAGTCGCCGTTAGTGGGGAGGGGGTCGCAACTGCGGAGCGCGCCCCCTCCCAACGCGCATGCGCCCTGCGCGCGGGCTCCACGCGAGCCCCCTCGCAACGCCCTGGTTGTCAATTCCGTTTCATCAAATTAAAGCACGCGTAGCCCAAAGAATTGTGCTGATGTTTTTAATTTATTGTGTCTACTATGAAAAACAAGCAGGTCAGTAGCCAAAAAGGCCTTGTCAGGGTGGGTAGAGAGGAGGCTTCCAGAGTGACCTGGTCCAGGGCCACTGAGGCCGTGACCAGAACGAGGAGCCGTGCGCAGGACCTGGCCGGCTGGAGGGACTCTGGAGCCACGGGAAACTGGGCTTAAGCGGTATGGACTGCATCTTGGGAAAGCGGGAAGTCGCGGAGTTTGCTCAGGGTTGCCATAAGGACAGAACAATGGGCAAGTGTACTTCAGGAGCCTAAGCTCCAAAAGCCGGACAGATGCTCGGCAGACGCTACTGGGAACATGAAACGTTGCGCCACTCTGCCTCCACCTGTCAGGCGCTCTTCGCGTCGCAGCAGACCCGGGACCCTCTAAGCAGGCAGAAGACGACCGGGGCTCCGAGGAGGGCGCTCTTGAGCAGCAGCAGGAGGTAGGTGGAGTAGGCAGAGGTGCTGGTGAGCTGCAGAGGCAGCAAACCTAGAAGTAGGGTCACGAGTTTCAGCTGCGCGTGTGACAGCACTGGAGCTGTCACAGGCGTGGATTTCTGATGACCTGCACCGAAGTGACACTATCCACCACACCCAAAGCTAAAAGGTCAGCATTTACCACTTCCACCAGGACCACCAAGGATGAGATTCAGCTTGCAACTCAACTCAATTAACAACTTTGGCTAAATTCACTTAGAACCTTCTCAGTATTAAATATCAAGTTCATTTTTAGTAAGTAGTCCAACTGGAAAACACATGGAATAATTAGTAGAATTTCTTTGCCCTCAATACATCTCTGAGTAATACAAGTAATCACTAAACACTAACAAAATACTAAACATTCTGAAATCTTTGTATGTAAAGCTTTAATGTTATTTAATGTTATAACAACCCGTGAAAGAGGAGGGGAAGCTATTTTCATTGCTGTTTTTCAAACAAACTGAGGACATAGCAGTAGTTTGCCTGATGTCGTGTTTTAGTAACAGCCTCATAATTTAATCCACCAATAATACGAGTTTAAAGAACAGATCCTTATCTACTCCGTGATTCTGCATTTCTAATTGTAATAAACACCCTAATTTAAGTATAAACATAAAGTTCTGTTGCTGATTTAGAAGCATGTGAGCCCTCGTAGATCGTGTTTGCACACATATGTAGGAAGGTACAGTCCGTGGAAATGTGGTGGTATTGTCAGTGAATGGAAATTGCAGAAAAGAGGACACTACACAAGATGGAAGCAAGTGGGTACTCCAGATTCCCTGAGGTGTTCCTTGATTGTGAAACACTCCTCCGTCCTTTCTGCATGTTTCTCTTTGTGATAGTAACAGTACTTGTCGTTCTTTGAGATTGTATAAGAAATATATGATGTCAGATCACAACCAGTGAGGATGGCAGGGGCTGCAGTGGCTCCACAGTGAGTCACAAGGCCAAGTCTCTTCCTGGAGAGAGAATTATTTCCATTTTAAATAATCTGACTTCATAGTCAAAACTCAAGAATCACAAGCCCATAATACGGTCCCACAAAATATGTTCCTAACTCCCTGCCCTTGGTCAGGCAGGGGTTAAACACTACCCTGTCAGCAGCTGTTAACACCGGATACAGAGGAAAGGTCAGCATAGTGGAGCTAAAGCTTGAAGTCATGTTCTTGGTGCATAGGTAGAGAGAAAGGAACAGAAACTAATAGTAGTCCTGAGCCTGTTAAATGAATCCCTATGCTCGGAAGTTTCTCATCTGTGTTCTTATATCTTCAATAACCTGAGTTCAGTGTAATTCTTCTTGGTTGGCAGACAAAGAAAGTATTACAAATGAATCTGTCACCCACGTTCCTGTAGCTAACCACTGCGAGACCTGGGCTGCACCCAGTCCGTGCTGCTCAGAAGTCCAAACATTTCCCTCCTCCTGAAGTCATCTGATATGTAAACTGGTAGTTTACCACGGTAACATGATGACCTGGAGGTAATGCATGAATTTAAAATATCACTCACTCTATCTATTGTGCAACCTCTAGCCATTCTAATTTTTCTAACTTAAGCCAAGGCAACTCAAAAGTGAAAATGAACAAAGAGAAAAAAAAATCACAAAGTGAAGGTAAACATACACTTAAACTTACCAGTTTCATGTTTTAAACAAGCTTCAGAGTCAATAGTGACGACTAAAAAAAATGAGAGTAAGGACTTGTCAATTATTCATGCCCATATTTTGACAGGTATATATTTACAGCTGTATATACACTTGCATCTGTACCTATAAATATAGAAATGAATATGTTTTATGTATATTTATTTGCATGCATATGTACTTGCATAATGAATAAGTATAAATAAAGTCATAAACAGGAAGGCATTAAAATGTAAATGCCACAATTATGGAAATAATTGGTATTATTCCATGTAATTCAGTAGATATGGTTTATACCTTATATTTCTGCACATTAAGAAGTAGAAGTTCATGTAAGACATGGATTTTTTTTCTCTTTTACCTCAAGGAAGTATATTGTCTAAGACAATCTGCAAGAAACACAGCTATATCATCCCAAATCATTCCAGTTCTGTTCAAATCTCCTTGACCCGTGCAGAAACTAAGGATATCAGAAGATAAAGCCTCGCCCAGAGAATCAGGATGGTGCACAGCACAAGCTTCATGTATTTGTCATCTGTACATTTTCCACAGGTTCAAAAGGGCTGGTTATCAATCGGGAAAGGTACTGTGGCCTTTGGACTGTTGATTAACACTTAGGACTGTGACACACAGCACATTACTGAGGTTCGCTAGGCTCTCTGCCAGCTGTGTGGGCACGTATCTCATTGCATCAAAGGGATTGCTTTGAGACACTGTGCCTGAATCATGAGTGGCACCAAGTGATTCAGGAAAAGTATACACTCTTCACTGTACCTCGTCACCCTTGGGGCACTAACTCAACCCCACTTTCCTTCACTTCTGCATGCAAGACATGAGTAACCCAGTAAACATTTCTCCCACTGTATTTGCCAATGTCAAGAAATAAATTGATTCTTTATTAATTATGAAATTTTGTCTACCAATGTGTCAAATAAAAATCAGAAAATCATATGGCTGCTGTGGAACTGCAGTGGCCAATGTTACTCTATTCTTTACTGAGCCAGGCTCTTACTCTTTCATCTGAAATCTTTGTCAACTAACAGCTCATTTTGATAGGTTTAATTTTGTAGAACAAGATTGACATGGGTGACTTTGTTTGCCTGGCACATTCATGCAAGATACATAATTATTCTTATTTTCTCACCAAAGTCATCAAAGGTGGAATTTCCACTTTTGCATTTAACGTGTTTTCACACATGTTGTTCATCAAATCCGTTTAACAATTCAAGGAAATATCATGTATGTTAATATTTTGGACAGCGAAATTAAAGTAACTTTCAGTAAAGTTTTTAGCTTTTTTTCTTCTAAAGGCTCCATTGGTTCAATTTTAGAAAGATGTACAATGCTTTTCATTACTTTATGACCGAAAAGGTAAAGTGTTCTCTTTGAAATAAATTTTCTGGAAGATTGTATAGCATATATGTTGACTTATACATACCTTCCTTTAGGGGCCTAAAGAAAATCTCTTGATCCACTCCTTCATTAGCCTCATGTCTGACAATACATTTATGCTCTTTAGTCATGGAATCTCCAGTCACAGTTAACCAGCTAAGCTTCATGTAGGTGTCGTTAGTCTTCATGGTGTCTCCCTGCTGGGATTTAAGGATTGTATTCCTGTCCTTCTCTTTCCAATATACCTTAATAACATCAGGGAAAAAATTCTCCAGAAGACAAAGATATGTCCCAGCCTTGTGGAGATTGGTTTCAGCCACTAAAGGAAGAAAAACAGTGGGCTTGGGGGAAATACTGTTTTTAAAGCTTTGACCTGTGAGGGAAATAGATCAATAAATGCAGTTACTAGACCAGCAGAAGTATTGCATGTTCTGAAACAACCTCATCACCGCAATAGGAAGACAAAGTGCCATTGACTGAGTACCCACCATGGTGACCTTTCACCCCATATCTGTCACGAGGTAGTGATTACAGTCCTTACTATACAGCCATGCAAAGAAGCTCAAGAGGTTAATTAACTCTCCTAAGCCAAAAGTAGCAGATCTTGGTGGAAACTTTTTTGTTTTTACATCACGTTACACTGGAGTATGACTTACAGTTATTCACAATCAGGGTTTGCAACATTCATGAAAACATTCACTTTTTTATATCTCTTGGGTTTTTTCATAATGTAGGTCAAAGAAGGAGAGGAGACTGGGTCACTAGCCGGTCTTACTAGAGATTGAGGATCTGAGTTCCCTTCTAAAGAGCTTCCCTTTCCCATCCTTTGTCATTCGTGCTGCCTGGCTAAATAACTGTCACTCTTGTGTTCTGCAGTTCTGTTCTACCCACACTTCATTTGGCTGACGCTGCACCCAATTTGCCTTATTTCTTAGCAAAATAAATATCAGGAGAAGGGTTTCCATTTTACTTTCAACTATATACTGTAGTTGAAATTGTTGAAGTTGTTGAAGTTGAAATTGTTGATGTTGTATTTGTTTTTAGTAGGAATCTACTTTCAAGTGTATTTGAGCTTCAGATGTGGAATCCAGGCCCTGTTCTACAGTTCCTGCAGTTCTCCAAGATAATCATTACTCAACATATTATTTTCACATCTGAACTACTCCAGGTTTTTGATTCAATTGGCATTTAAAGTTTCACCTCTAAATTATTTATTTTCTTTATTTTAGGAGCAATTAGCAAGATTCCTATGACTTCTATTAAAGATTTTATTGAATATTATCTGAAATGCTCATGTCTTATTCAATGAATGCAATGGATGCACTTACCAATATTGTGTTTTGCTTTAGAAAAGGTCCATCAGAAGCACATTTTATTTTGAGATTTCTTTGGAAGTTCAAATACAACTGAATGCAGCAGATGTCTTTTTCATAATTGTATGAATAATAAATGACCTTCTTCAAGGAGATCTATAGTACATATTCACAGTTGACTCAGCGTCTCTTTCCAAAGTTAGTATCTAATCTATATGCTTCTTAACTATTTGGGAGCCCATTCATTTCTTTCATCTTAAACTGATGACATAGCTAGCTAGCTTGATAGAGAGGTAGCTAGACAGAATTTCTTACAAATATGATGTCAAGATATATAACATATAATTATATATTTATAATTGTAATAATTATATATTTACAAAGGTTTAACAAGTATATCTGGACTGTTAGTTTGTTAACCATTTATTTTTAACCTAATGACTAAAATTGTAAATGTTGAAATTCTTCAGTCTGATTTCTAATTGAAACTCGTGCTCTACTGATACCGTTTGAGTGAGTCTGAAGTTAGTGTAACAAGAAATTTCTTAAGAAACAGCAACTGAGTTTGTCATTCGAGTATGAAAGGAAAATATTTCTCAATGATTTCTACATATTTAAAGTTTCTAATTTTTACACAAAATCAGTAAGCATATGACCTAAATATTTTAAGCATGTTATAAACATAATTGGTTTATAAAAATCTTTTATTAATTTCATGCTTATTGTACATATTATGGTACTATACACTTCTCCAATCACATATTTTAATTTTACAAGCATGTTATGAGAGATAAGATTAATTTTTGAATTTTACATTATACAATTTGAATCTCTAGCCCATATATTAACAAATCTGATTTTGTTCTTAAGAACTTTGTTTCTTCATGGGAGTATTTCTGATTCCTTATAATAAAAAAACTGAATATCAGATGATAAAATTGAAAAATTTTCTGCTAAATATCACACTATTCATTGTTTCCTGTCACTTTCTTTAGCTAAAATTCTTTAAATTTCATTCTTCTGAAAATAAAATGGATCTTGAACTTGCATAACTTTCTGAATATAATAGTTAACAAGGCATTAAATAGTTTACTCAACTATAATGTTAAGTACATATGTTCTGTTTGAAAGTAAAGTCTTTTAAAACTTTACTTTTAAATATTCTTATTAAGAGTGTTTTAAATGGTCAAAATATTTTTCAACATACATCGAACGGCAAACATTTTGTTTATTTAAATAATGCATATAGTTTCTACCATATTTATTGTGAAAAATTAACCTCGTGTAAGTATATTCACATTCATAATCAAGCAACACATTATGTGTAAAATTGCCTATCTTGTTTATAATTTAAAATACAACAATACAAGTTCTATATAAACATATCAGATATCAACTGCATTTTCCATTGAAAGTATATTTTATTTCATTATTTTATTTTATTTTATTTTTATTTTATTTGGTACCAGGAATCGAACTCATGACCTTGGGCTTGCCAAACAGGCGCTTACTGATAGTATATTTTAAATCTACATATGAGAATTTAATTAGTATTATGTTTCTTTCATCGGATAGTTCAGCTTTTTCATATACATTTCAGATTTATGATTGGTTCCAAGCTATGCATAATTGGTTTTATGAATTGACCATTTACTGTAGGTGTTTGAAATTGTTTTCTGATAAATTTTGGCAGATGTCTAGCTGGTTATTGGTGTAATTGGTTATAAAGTTTAGGACATATGGATACAAGAACATTATCAATTAGATCCAAAGTATGAAAAGCAACAGAAAAATTGTTTAAAACACATTTAAGTATAATTTTTCTTGCTAACTTATGGAAAGATCTGATTAACATAAACAAACACCTTGAAACTCAACTTTTCCATGACTGGATTTTAAAATAGCCATTCATTTGAGCTGCTAGAAGCAGTACTAAATCCAGGAAATTCTGCTCTGGAGCAAATGTAACCAGTTAAAAACAATTTCCCATAAAAGAGAGAATTCTCTCTTTACACATGAACTGGAAGAACAGTTACTTCGCATTTATTAGAAAATATTCCCCTTCTCATTTGCATATGCTCTATTTCCATTTTTTTCTTCACTTCTCTTTTTTAAAAAATCCTTTCCCTCTCCTTCTTTCCCCCTCCCACTACTATAATAAAAAATTTAAAGATCAAAATGTAAAACAGAAAATATACCAAGAACTTTACTCTCATTATCTCATTCATCTATCTCATAGCCTCATTGGGTTCAGACTGTTACACCATTTTTGTGGATGAGGAAATTGAGGCCAAGGAAATATCCTCAAATTCACTGAGCTGTAACTAGTGGAGCCATGGCTCCAGGTCTGCCTCCCTGCAAAACCTAAATTCTCCCTCAGCACTCTTAGTCATGACTCTAGACTAGACTCTACTAAGTCTAATCACAGAATTATCTATTGTAATGAGCATTGTCCCATTCTCAGACACTTTAGTGGTATAACAAGGTACGTTGCATGGAGGACTGTATAGAAGTTCACTTGTAAACAAAACCAAATACTATCTGAGTTTTTCAGTGTTATCCCTGTTATCCTTTAGAATAACCATCTGTAATAAAGTCTCTTGTAAAACCCTTTATATCAAATTCTTCTCCCATCTGTCTTATTCTCGACATTCTTACTATTGTTCCAAAAAGATCCTTCTTGACTTCTTTCTGTTACCTAGGACATGTATTCTACTGGAACCTACCTATGACAATAATTTGTTCCTCTATCAAAGATACTCCTGCCAGAAGTCCACAGTAATTTGAACCATGTCAAAAACTTTAGACAAGCTAAGTGTCCTTGAGTTCTTCAAATCTGAGAGGACCCTGATGATCTGGAGTTCTGTAGAAACCAGGGTTTTCTATTCCCTATTCATTTTGCTCATAACAAATTCTGTGGCTAAGAAAAGCAAAGGACTAACTTTATTGGTGTTTTATTTAATCTCAAAACAATGCTGTTAGTATAATTAAGTCAACATCACCATCACTGAAGTGAAACAAAATCCAATAAAATATGAAAAAGAAATTGTATTTTAAAAACTAGTTCTCATTATCATAATAACAAAGAGGTTATTATTATCATCATCATTGCCAACTATGTGTAATCTGGTTGCACTGTGTGCTCCAACATGACAGTGTAATCTCATAGGACCAAGCCCTACCTTTACTTATAGAAATTGAGCATTTTGTCATCGCAACTAAATCCATGGCAGTAGAGATTGTTTCTCTGTTCTCCATTTGCATCTACTTTGCTCTGATATGCCGCCAATTCTCAAAGATATCACAGGAAACCTACCTTGCACATACCAAGCTTCAGAAGGCCTTCACTGATCTTATCTGTGATTTAAAACAATCAAAGAAGACCTGCTCAAGCTGGGATGAGAGTCAGGACATGGAGAGGCCTCACTTGTGCTGCCCCAGAATAATGGCTGTTTTCTCAATCAGCAGCACAGCACATGTGATTTCCAAGCTTCCGTCTAGACTGTTTAACCTTGAACTATCTTCCATCAGGACATGCTAAAGCCTTGCTTATTACTCCTGGCCTGGTTGTTCCAAGTAAAATGATGACAGAAATGTCAGGATGCCTGGTATTCCAAGCCATGTAAGTAAGTGCTATCTGCCTGCTGCTGTGTGCTGAGGCTCTGGTCTGTGCATGATATTAAATATTGGGAGGTCCACAACACTGGGCCACAGTGATGTGCAATACTTTTGTTTAAAGACCATTTCCTCCATTTTCCAAAATGCATCTTAAAGGCAATGTCCACTATATACTAGGCTTTTCTCCTGAGGGTTTCATGCATTAAAGACCTTTTTCTAGTCTTACAATGAGAAAAGCATCATATTTGAAAATTGGTGTGCCCATTTTAATCAGTTAATACAAACTAAATATTCCACTGCAGTTTTCTTCTTCTACGTATAACATAAAACTTGGTATTTCCATTTCTCAGGGATCTAAGTTGGTTTGCCTCTTATTAATATCTCCCAAACCAGATCAGTAACGATAATAATTCATAGGAGCTGGACTAAGTCATTTGGGCTCTCTAGGGATCCCATTGTGATAAGAGACCAAACCAGGAGCAATTCCAAGGACATGGAGCCAGGCTTTATGCTGTAACCGGAAGCACCTGCATTCCTGCCTCCTCTCCCCACTACAGGATGGAAAGAAAAGTTACCTTTGTGAACCTTGTTCCAGGACTACCTTGTTCATGGTTCCTCCACTCACCTACTCCCTGAAAAACCTTCTTAAAAGTCTCTGATTCTGTCAGTATTTTGTGGTGATTTATGCAAATATAAAAAAATGGTCCCACTGGCAGTTTAAAAAAGATAAAGCTCATACAACATTGCATTAGGCTGTTTGGATCGAAAGTCTGCGCAGACCTGCATCTCGGCGTGACTCTTTGGGACTGGTAAGCACGCCCTTCATCTGCAGGGAACTGCCTGGAGATGGGCATCTGGGCCAGGTCTGTTTGGGCCCGTAGCCCCGCCCTTCACCCCCAGGAAGTCTCCCAGAAAGCAGCATCTCAGGCTGTCTCTTTGGGACCCA